>WBNO01028455.1:143106-168650 GCA_013400575.1 Peucedramus taeniatus
ACACGCCCCGAAACACGCCCCGAAACACGCCCCGAGCCGCGCCCCGCCCATGCCGGGCACGGTGAGCGGCTGCGGGGGGCGCGGCGGACCCCGCGCCTCGGGTGGGGAAGGAGGTCAGAAACGAGGAGTCTGTGTCTGTGTGCGACCTCCCCGCTCTTCGGGAGTCAAACACCCGCAGCCCCCTAACGGCGACGGGTCGAGAGTTTCCAAAGATCTCAGCGCCGCCGTCCACTCCCAAAATCCCGCCAGGCTGACCGGAACGCGTGCGGCGTCCATAAGCGCTCAGCACCCTCCTGGCGCCCAGGCTGGCGGCTGCATCGGTCCTGTGGGTGTCAGTCTGGGTCGCAGCTGCCGCCCCACACCTCCCGCCACCCACCTCCGGATGCCGTGCCCTGCCTTGCCCTGCCTTGCCCTGCCTTGCCATACCCTGTCTTGCCCTGCCCTGCCCTGCCCTACCCTGCCCTGCCCTGCCCTGCCTTGCCCTGCCTTGCCTTGAGAGGTGAGAGCAGACTCTGAACCACTCCTGGGACTGAGCAGTGCTGGGTGCGAGAGGAGCTGCGCTCCTTGCCAGCCACCAGGCCAGCACCAGAGGTGATAGTGGATTAGCTTTGTGAGTAGTGGGTGTATTGTAAGGCTACTGTGATCGTGGGGTGGTGGGGGGAAATAGTTTCATAGGTGCCGTTTGAAATAGATGGGTAAAACAGATTTATAGAAAGGTATTCTAAGTCAAAAGGGGAAAGGGCAAGAGACATAATTAGAAATAAATCAACAAGGCTGAAGGACTCAGGGACTTGAATACAAAGAAAAGACTGGATTTATCTCACTGCAGCAGAAATGAACTGTACATTGTACCTTGAGCAAAGGGAAAGGATTTCATAGATTATCTGGCATCTCGGTAACTAAGGTCATTGGGAATAGAAAACCTAAAGGTGAAAGTGAAGAGGATCACTCTCCTAAGAAAGGTTTGTCTTCAAGATGAGGAAATGCAGAAGATAAATAATGACAGCTAGAAGGAGTTACCTCAACCAGGAAAAAAAGAAACAGGGTGGTGCAGTCATGTGGTGAGAAGGGCATACAGATTGAAGGAAGTCTGGCAGTATTTAGAAAACCAAGAAGTATTTTGCTTCTAGTTTTAATAAAAATGATTGCATGAAAGATGGATGCAGAAGGAAGATGAGTAATGGGAAGAAAGTCATGAGTAATTACTATAGTGGGGAAAACAAAGAATCTCATCCAGTGTGCAAACAGGCTAAGCGTGTGGAGATGAGGGTGAAAAGAGCACAAACTTTCACTCTAGGACTCTTCATTGACACATCTATTTGTGAACTCTATTCATTCTGGAATACTTGGATTGAAGAAAGGGAGGGAAATAATTTACAATAATCTAGACAAATTTTGAAGGAAAGAATAAACATATGAGAATAAATGAAACAAAAATTAAGTATGCGATTACACGAGATGTTGCTTCAGCAGGGTATCTTTCTGTGTTTCCCTTTTTCTTCAAGAAATGAAATGGGGTAGATGTGGTCTATTTGGGATCAATAATGCCTGGTGCTGTCCAGACAGGAAACAGCTGTTGAAGCAGAAGAGCATGTGGATCAGGAGACAATGACAGAGGGTTGTTTTGTATGGGAGGTGTCAGACTGAAGGAAAGTGCTCTGTGTGATTCATCAATGCTCCTCTCATCCTTCATGTTTTCATTACAATGGTGTCATCGAGAACACGAGCAAGCTAATGAAATCTGCTGTTGACAGAGCTGGGAGTAGTTAGTGTATTGTACAAACTGTATGTCTCTTAGAACAGGTTTAATGAAAATATAATTAAATTCAGTAACATTAATGACATGCAGAGATTAATTTTAAAAATTCTTCCATTGGCTATAAGATTGGCATTTGGATAAGAGAGACTGGTTAATCTTGAGATGAGTAGGAGCTGCTTAAAAAGGGAAGTGTAAACCCAGCAATGTCAGATAAGTAATTTCAGAAAAGATCTGCAGTACAGTGTGTGATTCTGTCAGCCAGTCAAGAGTAAATCAGTGTTTGTGGTGGCTTAACCCCAGTCAGCAAGTAAGTACCACACAGTTGCTTGCTTACTCCCCCCCGCCTGCCTCTCTTGGAAGGAGAATCAGAGAGAAAGTAAAGCTCATGGCTCAGGTAAGAACAGTTCAATAGTTAAAACAAAATAAAATATACAAAAGTGAGGCTTAGAAAATGGACGAGCCAGGAAAGTTAAAACTGAGGGCTAATGTCAGCATAAGAATAAGTGGGTATAAACTGAGTCAGAGTAGCAAAACACCAGAACAGATCTCTAACAAGAGTGGAAGGAGCAAAACCAAGCCTAACTTCTGTAAAATTGAGCTGGAGGATTTTATAGAAGGAAATACATGATGGGATTGACTTCAGTGGCAATGAGATTCCATGATCCTTCTAGAGGCCTAGAGAGTATTCTAACATCATTCCATCAATAAATATGCTAACATACAGCAATGCATACAGCTGTGGTGTCTCCAACACACAAAGGGGTGTGGTAGAAACCACAAAAAGGGGAAACGGGAAAGGATGATGAAAATGAGACAACGCCTCAGTAAACTGGTTTCATAAAGGAGATGATTAATTAGGGACTGGATGAAAGTGCTAAAATAAGTGGAGAATGAAATCTTCTTCCTCTGTCTCAAAATACCAAAAGCAAAACAATCAGCCAGATTGAAAGGTGGAACTTCTGGAAAAACTGAGAAACAAAATATGTTCTTGTAAAATGCATATTTGAGTCACTGAGTCAATTTCTGTAGGAAGGCACTGGAACAAAAACTAAAATTACACCTGTAATAAAAAGGAGGACACGTTTATAAAAGAGGAGATGTATTTTTCAGTACTTCGTGCTACCTTAGAATTCATTAGCAGAAGTAAATAATCTTCTCAAATTTTGCACGAATTTCTTAAGTATTATGGACCAGAAAGAGTCCTAATGTGGTGTGGACAGACTTTCTCTTCCATCGGTCTTTTAAATAAAAAATTTCTTATATTGTCCTCTCAGGCAGAAATTGCTGCTGTCAGAGATGAGGCCTTAGCCCAGATGGTCACGGGGCAGAGCTGGTGGGAATACAATTCCACAGTTCAGGGACACATTCCTTGGGCTTATTTTATGCTACTGGACAGAGTCTATGTTTGTATGTGGTTTTACACTTTCTATAAAGACACTTCCATCAACAGCCAGGGAGTAAACCTTACTTTGTTTCCCAGTGCTTTGGTAGTTCCAACTCAGTTCCTCAGAGAAACAAGTGCTGTGGACACGGTGTGCAGAAATGTGCTCAGAGGCTGCTCATTCCAGATGAGCATTTACTTTCCAAAGCACTGTGAGATCTTCCTGTGGCTTTATAAGAGTAAATACAAGGAAGCTCCCTTTCCATGGCACAACACGTGTTCCATGCTCCCAACTTTTCAAGCCAAGTGAAACAGCTCCTGTGAAAAGCCTGAGAAGACTGGAGCTTATCCCTCCCCTGACACAACCCTGCACCACCTTCCGAGAGGAAAACAAAAGAGGGAGAGAGCAGAGATATTAAAAGAAACTACACAGACAGGAAAACAACTTCTCTCTGTACTGGGAGAGATCTCCAGGCCAGCAAAAGCCAAGCTTACAGAGCAAGATATGATCTTCATTCCAGGGGAGAGAAAGGCGGGAGAGAGGGAACGACATGCTCCATGCACTCTCACCTACTCACAGGCCCTATGTAGTTTCTATAGCAGCACAATAGCAGACATTTTTCTCTCTCCACAAGAAAGCCTGAGTAATGTTCTGCAATTATTTTAGTCTGCATTTTAATCAGATTTTATCTTCTTTTAAGCTTGCATTTTTTTTCCCATTTCCTCTTTATGTAATGGTACCAAACTCTAATCCAAGAAGTGAAAAGCTCAAAGGTTTTGTTTTTCATTCAGGGCTGCCCATCTGCTGTCAGTGTTTTTTTGTGCTTGTTTGTGCCCCCAGAGTACAAGCAGTTTTTCTGCACACAGAGTGCTGGTTTCATCTGAAAAGTGGGGGGGAGAGCCCCAAATGGCAAAATGTCTTGAATTAATACAATCTCTAATACTTCATTCAAAAGAGAACATAGGAAAATTTTTGTTTGCCATTTTAGGAATGCCTCAGGAACTATATTAAGCCTTCTAAAAACTATGGGATTAAAGTCACATTGCCAACCTCTCTCAATCTTACCTGATGTTACAGCAGAGTCAGTTCATCAAGAGGCTATGCCTGGGTTGCATTAGGGAAGGTCAGTGACAAGTCCTGCTGTGCCAGGCCAACTGTAGGATGATGTTGGCACTGGCAGAGGAGTTCTGGGGCTGGTGCAGTTTCTCTCAGTTGCTAAGTAAATGAAGAGCTTGTTTCATATTCATTCTTCAAGTCTAACCTCTGCAGATCCTTTAAGTTTGTGGAGTCGTCACCCAGAAGTTGCATCCCTGAAGCTGCAGAGAGGGAAGGCAGCATTTTGATTACCACCTCCCCAAATTTCATCTGGCACCTCTGGGCACACAGCAGCTGGCCAGCTGGTGAGTGGCCCTGGGTGCCCGTGTCCTGCCCTGCTCAGGCTTTCAGCCAGGATGGCACACGCCCTCACTGAACAGGGCTTGAGCTGGCCTTGTGCTGAAGTCATAAGGTACTGAAAACTTTACATTTCTAATATAACTTTTTTAGCAAGAAGGATGTAAATTCAAGTCATAGCTGCACAATACAACAGAAAGTTATGATGCGTGAATGTGTAGGTTGCAAAGTCAATTGCAGAAAATATAGATAATGCCAGAAATAAGATTGCCTGGGCAACCTTAACTCATCCTCCCACAGGCATATGCATTTTATTAGAGCCTTAATTGCATAATATCCTACCATTACACTGTCTCCTGTCATACTGGCAGTCTGTCTTCTCTTTGCCCATAGGAACAGAGAACCTAAATACACTCGAAGATCTGGATGTTATTCTGCATTTCTTTGAAATCCTCAGTTAATCAGCCCATGCTGCAACACAGGAAGCATTCCCTTTGTACAGGAGTTACTAACTCTTTCATAGGTTTATCATGATGTATGGCAAAGATGCATGAGAAAAGTTCAAATTCCAAGTGAGCTAGGCTGCCTAAGCCCAGCATGTACCTGCCACTCCAACTCCTTTCAGTTGCTACCTCATCTTGAAATACCTCAATAATTTATACACCCAAATACTCTGTGGCAAAGTCCCATAAACACACTGCATTGAAGCAGAGACTGAAGCCCTGAAGTTTAAGATGAGCAGCTGAAGCACAGAAGGAGTCCTTCTCTCTCTACCTGAATGAACATCAAATCCCTCGGGACACTGGAACACCTTGGGCTGGAAGATTGAGAGAGCCACATCTCAGCCTACGTGCCAGACCATGACTCTGAGCCTTCTGTACATGTCACAGCCTGGGCCAAGGCCTTCCCTAAAACCAAGGAGAAAAGAGACAACCTGAATATGTAGGCTGCAAGCATGGCAGTAGATCATGTTAGGCCAAGTACCTGGCAGGAAAGGGTGATGGGATGGGTGGGAGCTCCCCAGCAGTACCAGGCTCAGGTCTTCTAGGTATAAGTGGTGCAGCAAGGGGCTGTGAGGGCAATCAGGGGGGAAATTATAGTTTTACAAGAAGAGAGGAGGAAGGACAGACTTCCTTAGCCTAGCAAATGGTGCCTGTGAGAGGAGATGATAACCTGCTGCCAGCTCACATGAGGGATCATGGAGGAGAGCAGAGCTCCATAGAGCTAGGAGCAGCTCATCAGAGGGTTTTCCTTATGAGTGGGTTTTGCAGACCTTAAATGCCTAAAAGAACTAGGTACTCTATTCATCCTGCCTTTCAGTAGGAAATGGATCTGCATATACCATTTTACAAATGCAATTGCTGTTAACAATTTGTTAATGGTTTTCTAAAAAGCCTGAAACTATCGAGATTTCCATAAGGAACCAAGTGATTCAAAATATTTTGTCAATATCCAAACTAGATAAACATAAAAAGGTAACAGGAAAAACTAGAAGGTAAAAGATTCCCACTTGGGAAACACTACTAACAAGCTATATAGGCATGCAGACTACAGGAAATGAGTTATATTCTGCTTGACTGTGCTTCTGTATCATAAATTTCTATATTCTATTATGCTCGAGGCTCAAAACCACTGGTGATACTTAGTGAAGGATGTGTTTTAAAGCATTTAAATGAGCAGGCTTTGCTGTCTTAACAGTCTTTAAAACATTTTATTCATCAAAGTTTCAGGATCGTCATTAACATTCACACAATTACTATGCAGGCAGATGACTACAGATAAGCAGCCAAAAATTGTCAGAGGAATGGCATTCATTTTTATTAGCAAAAAAACATGAGACTTTGCAGCTACTGCAACACCCAACATTTTAATAACAATCCATTTTTCAACAGTACACTGTTCAGCTGGCTAAATATGCACAAGGATTAAACACAGGAAGCTCTTAAGCAGACTGTCATCTATGTTTGTTTTCTGTAAACCCCTTTGTGATGATGATGAACTGCACCACAACAGAGAAGTATGGTTTGGTGTTATTATATAGATGACTCATATAGCATCTACAGTTTGACAAGAGCACAGGTTTTTGGTTTCTCTTTTTTTTTCCCCTAAATAAAGCAAGTAGTCAGTCCAAAAATAGAAGTAACACTTGGAAGAATGCAGCTCCTGGAGGAATTACAAATTCCATCTACTGAAAACACAGAGGTTGGTATGCTGGGGCATCTCTGCTGAGAAAATTGTGCGAAAGCCATTAATTCCTCATCTGGAATGTAAATCTATGCCGTCCAAATGGGATTTAAGTGTTTCAAGGTAGAACCTCAGTTCCCGGCTGGAACCAGATTTAACCGGTTGGGCAATTTCCATGGTCATTTTTGTGTTTGCTTTCTTGCTCAGAGCCCAGAGTTATTTGCCCCATGCTACCTGCAGCGCTGTGGCGTGGAATGGCTGGAATGGGTCCCCAGGCAAGGGAGGAAATGGGGTCCTGGTCCTGCCAGCCACCAGCTTCTCTCCTCCCTTCACCCTGGCATGGCCCCCCGCAGCAGCCTGCAGGGCAGTTGCAAGACGAAGGGCACACTGCTGCTGCAGCACATTCAATTGCACATTTTAAGGTATAAAGCCATATTAATAATAGGAAGGAAGAAAAGCATCAATTACAGATAGAAGGAAAATATTTCCATGTGTTTCTTGAACTACAACAGAGCACTTTTGCCTTCTGCCCAACATATTCAGGAACCCTGAAAAGAAATAATCTCGTTTGCCCAGAATAGCTTGGAGACATGTTTCTGCGGCTGTACTACAACTTACCTTTAACTCAGTCTCACTGATTTCTCAGAAACAAACAAACAGATGTGAAAAGTCTCAGTGTATGAATGCATTGGTCATGTTTTCTTCTGAGTAAATCACAGAAATCTCCACCAAATGAGAAAGAAAAATGCTAACAGAGAGCAGCTCATTGTCTAACTTCTAGCTAAAAGCTGGAGCCTCAGACAGGCTGTGCCTGGGTACCCCATGCCCTGACACACCATAGCTTAGGGGGAGTTTTATTCAGCTGCCTAGGAAGTATTTGTCATTCAAACCAGATTGAACTACGACCTCAAGAGGAAGTTTCTTATTCACACTGTCCAAAATAAAGCCCATCACTACTAATCCTTGTTGGACACTGCTGAAGATGTGAAAGAAAACCTGGGTTTAAAGTAGCTCCTCTGAGAAAGGTCTCTCTCCTGGTTGGATGCTAGGGCAGCAAGTTTTGTTAAGAGTATGAGGCCCAGAGAACAAACCAGCTGGCTAAAGGCAGAGAGATTTCCATCTGGATCTGCTTGTTTAATGTGGGTTTTCCTCAGTTTCTGGTTTCCATGGAGTCACTATTATGGGATGGCCACAGAAAGGATGCAAATACACCAGAGCAATTGCCTCCTGTCCAGACAGGGCAGGTGACTTGAACTGATGGCAGCCTTACTCATGCCAGAAAGTGACTGGGCTCCTCCAGGGCTCTCAGCAGCAGACAAGCCACCATTTAGGAAATAGGACTGGGATTGGTTTTGTTGTTACAAAACATAAAATCTCTGCAATATAACCTAAACAATCAAGTCAGCCACTGGCTTATCCTCATTTCAGTACTGCTCCTGATGAAACCTCACAACCAACCCTGTGCTCTTTGCATCAGGGACATTTTCCTGTGCTTGGAGCAGGTTGCAGAGCAGTGGCTTCAGGACAGCTTAGCTACCAGTGGGCTTTGTCTGACCTCAGGACTCCTCTGCCTTCACATATTAACTGGCAAAGGGAGGACTGCAGCTAAAGTCTCCATAAGTGTCAACCTGAAATACTGCACTTTAAGATGAAGGGGCATTTAAATGCAAAGTACTACCCTTTATCCCTTTATTTGAGTATGTAAGAAAATGCCTCATTATACTCCACTGTACTGCTGATGCAGTATGTGTTTTCCTAGAAGTTCCATTCCACTGTTGGTATTAATAAAAGTTTACATTAATTTTCATTGCATGGGAATAGAATTACAGATTATAGAATGCATTCCCATAGTCTGAAGTTGGGGAAAAAAATATCTAGAAAGTCTGGGAAAATCTATGCTTTTTCACAGTTTTGTTTGTAAAAGAGATTTTTTTCTTTTATATTGAAAAGGAATTCTGGCCAAGACTGACTTGTGACTCAAGGCATTATTTCAAATTGCTGAAAAGAATACTAAGAATCAACATCAAGCTAGCTGTAAAGCAAGCTATGTGCTTGCTAAGAGCAATAGAAAGGAATAGTGTAATAAGTCAGGCTTAAGAGCAGTTCCAATTAGAATCAACTACTGGAAAATTAGGCAGTGTTGAAATTTGATACGCGTTGGTTTTTACTGCATTCCAGACAAAGGATCACTGTATCTGCAGGTCTAACTACAAATAGTAATTCTCCACAGTAGGTATTGTCAGCATTTTTCCTTCATTCCCATGGGTGTGAAAGGGAATAGATTTTTGCACACAAATAATTAGGAAAACCAGTCAAATAGGTGTTATTCCAGCCATACTGCTTAGCTGTAGATGTAGATAAAGGCTGACTCACTGCTTAAAATCCCACATTCTCAAACGTCTTGACATCTGAAATAGCTGAAACCTCACAAACTGTTAATAGGATTTCTAACTGAGAAGTGGAAGTATTTTGCATTAATATTACATATAGCAATGAATAAAACATTAACACGTAACTAGAATGTTTTTCACTTGTATTTGAACAGTAACTGCAATCTCAGCTGTTTCAAAATATGTATTCTTTCAAAATACCAGGAGGCAGTGGTACATAAAAGATTCATTCTCTTTTGGTCTATGAATCAGCTATGAAAAAACTGAAGTTGCAGTTCGTTCTTCTGTCCTCTCAGCAAGCAGTACAACTACATTATTACTGATCTGGGAGAGATTGTAATGTTAACTCTGAAATAAAAACTCATGAAAAAAAATCTATGCTCAGTAAAAATACTCCAGGGGAAAAAACAGAACAACTGTTACAATAAAGCATGATTTTCTCAAACTCTACTCATACAGTATTTTCTAAACCATGTATTAATAGATGTCCCATTTTCTTTGACTACTAAATCTTTTGTAGAAGTAGAAAACTTTGTTCAAAGTTATAATAAAAGATTGCATTTACAGAAAGAAACCTTTTTTTTTATGACTCTCTGCAAGTTGTACAGCATTTCATCTGCACTAATTTAGCTTACAATTTTTCCTCACATTAGGACAGGCTTTTAGTTAGCAAAGAAGTACCAAGCAAGGATATTTTATTTGTCATCTCTTATCATTTTTTTTAAAAATACAGAGGCAGATTATGTGAGTTTTGATTTGTCTTTCAGGCCTGTAGCTCCACTAGCACTTTAAAAATTGCCCAACATATTCTCAGGGGAAAATCCTTTGAATATGGTAGAGGAAGCATCCAACAAGTAGAGAATGGAAAACAAATTCTGCAAAGGAAGTGAATCACAGCCAGCACTTGTGATGGGGTAAGAGAAAGACACTGCAGGCAAACTGGATATGGAAAGTGGGGCTGTGGGAAGAATGCATTCACACTATAATATTTTGTAGTCCATAATGCATGGGTTTCTTAAATAGAGCCATACAGACATACTTTTTGCAGGTAGCTGTTTCAGTTGTTATATCCTTCGCATTCTGTCAGTCACCAACAGTGACAGCAATGATGTGCAACAGCATCTATGGACTGAGAGATGAGCCTGCTGCCAGCCTCACCTGCAGGCTCTGCCAGCAGCTATGGACTCCTGCGATCCAAGCAGCAGAGGGAAACACAAACAGGGTTCATCTGCTTCAGAAAACAGAGTAGCTGTTGCCATGAGCAGAAGAAGTAAGAAACCTATCTCTTTTGCTTAGTTCAGCCCAGTCTCTGTCCCTGGCCAGATCAGAAGCTTACTGACATCATGTGGGATTCTGGAGCTCGGTGGCCTTGCCTCAGGCTCTCCAGGATGTGCGTGCCCTCCTCGACCCAAAGTGCCCAAACTTTGGTTTGGTGCACCAAAGTTAACTTGAGTGCCACCACTGACAGCAGTAGATATCAAAATGTAAAGAGATGGCCAACACCTTGATCTGTCTCTGGTCACACCTCAGGATGAAGCATGTCCCATTCTGCTTACTCCATCTTCCTGTCACACCAGGCCAAGCCCAACCAAGCCTCCCTGCCTTTCCTCACCACCACCTTTGTCCCATGCAAAGTCACATGCTGAGCCCAGCCCTCACACTTGTCTGCCAGCTCCCACCCTATGCTTTGAGCAGTCTTTTGGCATCCTGAGCCAAAAGCACGGGATCTGTATTGGTGGTGCTCCTGCAGGCTTCAGTGCCAGGCCACCTTCCCACCTGAGGGCTTGCTGGGCAAGAAACCAGAGCTTCCCCCATCCTCCACCAGTGATGGGACACCCCAGGCAGCAGATGGCTGCCATCCCAGTAGTGGCAAGAGGAAGACAGAGGCAGCTCCAGTTTGGGGTTCGCATCTGCTCATGGTCTTCTTGCCAGTGGCACGGGCAGTGGCACACTGCAGTGCTGCTGTAAGTGAGATGAGTGGCCTGGGTCTGAGGCCAGCAAGCCCCGTCTCTCATGGCAAATTCATCTGTTCACTCTCACAAGGGGGTTTTTCTGATTTTTTTTTTGTCCCCTCAACACCTGCTCATGTATTTTACCCTGGCTAATTGCCTTAAAGATCACGTAAGATGCTGCCAGTGGATTGTAGGTGAAACTTGTGGCCTCAAGAATGGCTTTGTCGGGGGATGTATGAGGAAACTTAAGCATGACAGTGTGCAGGGCTGTTGAGGCTCCCAAGGAGAGGCTGCCAGCACGGGCATTGAGGCTGGATACAGAACATGAACAATTTACATTTCATCACATATTACTGGAGGACATGTACTTCATGTCTAGAAAATGAAGCTGTTATTACAAGATGAAAATCCATACGCCACAAGGCTTGTTTTTGGCCTTGCTGCAAGGCTGTACTCTTAGGAGCAGAGCTGTTGTGAAACAGTAAGGGACACGCTCTGATTCACCGTGCCATCCAGCAGGAGCTCCCAAACCGTGGAGCAGTTGTTTTCCTTATAGCATCCAAATGGGTTTTGTTCGCCTGCCAAATTCAGCTGACATGTCCTGCCTTGCAGCCCTTTGTGAAGAAAGAGCAGACCCAGATGGCACACAGCATAGTCACAGCTAAGGCAAGCTCCTCCGAGCTCAGGCATACCTCAGCCCACAGAGAAGAAAAACTGCGGGTAGAGAAATGCAGAATCTTTCAAGGAGACAAATGGAAGCAATATGTGCTGGAACAAGAACTAGCGGGCTATGATTTTGTGGTGTGTGCTTTTTTTTAGAGAGCCAGAGTAAGATTAGTGTGGCTCTCCAAGAAACCCCAAACAAGACCACTGATACAGGAAACATTAGTTCTTGAATCAGCACCATTGCTCCAGGAGGTTTCTTAGGCCTCATGCTAGTTCCTTACTTGCTTCTTGAAATCCCCAGTATTCAATCAGCTCAAACAAGAGGAAAAATGCTGTACACAAAAACAATATTAGGGAAACAAGATACATGTAGGTGATTTCCTAATTGCAGAAAACTCAAGACAGCACTTAATTGTTTGAAGGAAAGCCAGGATGCTTCCTCCTCTCCTTTATTCTTCCTTCTCACCCTCTAAGTCTGCTGATAGATATTATGGGGTGTATTAATTATGGTCACAGAGTGTACATTTCTAAAACCTGCTCTGCTCTTTACCTAATTATAAAATATGTAGTTAGCCCTCTCCAACTGACCAGAAATATTGAAATGTTCACTTGGATGTTAGCTGCAATGCTGTATTTCTTCCGGTTCTGAATTATATCAAAAGCAAGCTGAATTGCCTGGTTTTCCATTTTCCCCATCTCTGGAATGAAGCAATAATCTTTCACATCACCATCAAGTACACACAGCTGTGTGGATGAAAAGCACTATCAAGGTGTGATGCATCCTTAATAAAATGGTGGCTTGCAAAAATAAAAAGTGCAGGTGCATTTGGAGTGCAAGTGAGGCCAGGTTGTGTTGGCTAAGGATAAAATCTGGAGCAGCTTTCTGGGAGCAAAGTCCCATGATTGCCTAGAAAGGATTAATTTTTATCAATTTGGCAAGTTGGCAGAGACACCTACCCACAGCTAAATTAAGGATGAGGTAAAAAAGCCTGGAGGCTTTGCCTGCCCTGTTGTCAGTGCTGGTCATCCTCTCCTGGGGGATGGCCAAAGCAGCTTCAGGAGGAATCCACAGGACTTTCTGTGGCCCAGCAGAGCTGCACAGGGACTTTGCTATCAGAGTTAGTAGGAAGGATACAAAGCCAGTCCATTCCTGATATCCAAAGAGTCACATGATGATCTTGATTGTATGAACACTGATGCTGGGAAGTTTTTTAGAGCCAGCTTTACTAAGACACTTGGGAATAGTGGTTCTCAGAGACATAGGTCAGTTCTTTGAGTGCAGATCTTCAGCTCACATTTTTCTCTTCAGAGGGCAGAATGGTGGAGACTGCCTATGACTGCCCATGACAGATGAGAGGTTGAAGTTTCATCCAGAAAGCAGAAGACCTACATTCAGTGTTCTCCTCAGCCTGAGATGAGTCAAAGCCATATCTTGCTCTCTTCAGAGTCTCCTCCAACCTCTGGACTGGATACTTCTATGGAGACAGGGCATTCCCTGCCTCTTTTCTCAAAGCAGAGTGATAGCACAAGACAAGAAACAACCTTCAGAGGCCAGAGAGAGAGAGAACACTCAAGAAAGTGCCTCCCTGTGTCATCCACTCTTGTAACATTCAGCTGAAGGAATGAGGCATTTGCTCCAGAAGAGTTTATATATTTTCAGCCAATGCTTTACAGCACTAAATATTCAGAGAAAAAACACCCCAAATGAACAACTGAAAACTGTAGTTGTTATTTAATGAAATACAGAAGTCTTCATTGGCGTTTATTAACTCTGAATGGTAAAAGCACTTTAGGAGCTGTATACATTCATTCCAGCTGTAAGAATAATTAATATGAACAGTCCTTCTCTTGAAAAATAGAATTATTCTCTAGCAACAATGACTGTTGCTAGAATGCCATATCCCATATGAGCAGAGGCAAACCAATGGTTCACTCATACCTCAAGCTGGACAGGTAGGGGCTGCTGTCCTGTTGATGAATGTAATTTTCTATCTCTCACTAGAGCACAAATTGGATGCCAGCCCAAGCCAACCTGTGTTATTATGATGAGTCAATATGCACTGTGGCAACTTCCAGACCTCCCCTGGAGCCCTCTCATGCTAGGTGGAATCAGGGGTAGTCCAAAGACATGACTTAATAGCCCAGTCCTGTGATTGTTGCAGTCACAAAATAAGATCTGCAGTGGTGATAACAGGGGCTCAAAATTTGCCAACTCAGCAGCAAGGCAGCCTAACAGTGATCACTTTGGGGGAATGAGTAGAATTTGTTAAGGTCATGAGCAAATGCATGGATTTTGTGGTGGTTTTTTCTCCCCCTGCCCCAACTCTGCTTTTGAGAACAGCAGGGGATAGAGATTGACAGTGATCCAGGCTTCTGAAATGCTCAAAGGGAGTGAAGGTCAAGTTCAATTATCTCTTATTTGATAAGCAGGGAACCAGTAGTCAGGATATGGGCCAGTGCAGTGTGCCAGCATCTGTCTTGCACCCCAGGCTTGCTGCTAATGCTGCCCTGTCTGCCAGAGATGTTTAATGCTGCTCCAGCCCATTTTTGGAGGCTGAGGCTTTCTATTCATCATCAGATTTCTTATTAAAAGGACAGCATTAGATTTTACATTTGAATTAGTTTTCTGGGTACTCGGGGATGTCACTAAACATTAAATTCACAGGAATCATGATACTTGTCTCTTAAAGTCTGCCTTGTACCTGAAACCTGAGAAATACCATCTCAGAAATAATTGAGTTAAATAAGACAAAAAATACACAGAATAAAATACAGGTGTTTGTACTTTTTTCAAAGATCAGTGCATATTCAACATACTAGAACCCTGCACAAATGTTAAGTTTTATATTTATACCAGATATTTGAACAGAAATAAAAATGCTTTAAAAAAGCTGTGTTGAGTGGAAAGAAAGACACTCAGTAAAACTAAAAATAAGTTTTGCAAGGGCAGGCAACAATAAGGTAGCTTATCTTTTAGAATTAACTTTTTGTCCTCTGAGATCTACAGGTTAGTGTCTTGGGAATAGAGGCAAAGCATGGAATAGTGAAAATCAATGAAAATCAAAAAATAGTTGCTGAGTTACACTGATGCTCCACATTTTGAAAATATCTTCAGAAAGATATTACTTAAGCAAAAGCAACAAGACGGGTTAAAAATCTCAACAACCCCATAATGTCTCAAAATCAAATCACAGAAATTAAAGTGTTAACTCTGGAAGCTGTTGAGATTGAACTTGCAGGGCATGGAGTAGCCACAAAACCCTTTGAGATTACCATCTTTTAGGTTAGACCCATTTTCGGTAGTAATTCCGACAGTGTTTACAAGTTGGTTAATCACTACTAGACAGCTTGATTGCAAAGGAGAACTAGGAGCTGGGGGAACTTGTAGGACAGATTTCTGGCTCACAGGTTTTAAAATGAGCAAGCAGGAAACGTAGAGAATGAGGTCAGACTGCCCAGACTCACTGCCTTACTGGCTTGCAGGAATGGGGAGAGGAACAAACACTGGTAAAATAAGAAATACTTGTAACTTAGCATTAAGTTGTTTGGTAGCATCTCTACCAACTTTAATGCAACATGATGTTTTAAAGCAAATAAAGACTTTTTAGAGAAATGTGATCCCAAAGCCTCAGAAATTACAGCCACATAAAAAAGAGAGGTAAAATAACATAGCAATACTCCTGTTACAAAGTGCTAGGGGGAAAATTACAGGCAATTTCAGTCCTATTGCTATTTTCTTTACTGCTCTGAAGGAATGCAGTAGGTTACCTGCATTAAAATGGCAGGCTTAGAAAATGGTTCTCTTTTACAGGCTGCAATAGCCTCAAAGGCCTCAATGCCTTTGGACATGTCCACACAGCAAAATAAAAGACACAAAATAGTGTGGTAATCCTCAACAAGCTTTTATCTTGCTACTACAGATAACAATAGCATCAAAAACGTAGCAGGTAGAAAGGGCTTTTCACACCAGCATGTGTCTGTAACATCTACAGAGACTGCCCCGGGAGAGTTTATATTTGGTTTGTTGGTTTGTGCTCCAGACAGTCCCTGTCTGTTCATCCTGTTGTGTAGGCATGTTGTCTGCCTTATAGGCAGTAGATGCAAATGATAACTATGCCTAATTAACAGAGCTCTCCCTCATCCACTGGAATCTGAACAGGCTACGGACAAAACTGAAGCGCTTGTAACATCAAACACTACCACAGACTGTTAGCAAGGGGGTTACTTTACATATCACATCATGATGCTAAGAGAACAGGTCTGTTAGAAAAGATCTGCAGGGATGGAAGTTTTCAGAACACAAAGACTCAAGGCTCCTGACTTTTTTTAGATTGATTAGATTTAGATTTAGATTTTTTTAGATGTTTGGCAGCCTGTGTCACTATGGGTGATTCAAACCACTTGAGGAATGACTGGAGATAAGATCAAAAATAATCAGTAAAACTCTTTGTCTTTTGACTGTCTCAAATACAGACTAGAGCATTTGTAGTGGCCAGAAGATCTGGTTAACATCTCCTGCCTATTGCTTAACTTGTTTTTAAACAATCATCATTAAGACTTTTATTTGCATTGGGGCAGGTGCTGTGCAAATAGGGCAAAGCAGTAGGGAAGCCTATTCTAAGGAGGAAAATGAAGTTGATGCCACTAATTTGGGTTCACAGGCACCTAGGCAGGCTCTGAACAAGAAAACAAGGCACAAAATGACACATCAGTAGCACCAGAAGAAGCAGCTTTCTGTGTTCATGCTTTGTCAGTCCAGTGGCTATCACTTACCTGACAATTGTAAAACATACAATCTGAGTTTATCAAAATAAGCAGTTACAACACTGTCACTGCACTCCTTGCTCCTTCCCAGACCAGTAACAGAGTCATTTGCATGTTAATTCTGTTCAGTATCTGTTTATATACATGGGTAGTTAGAGCTAGTTGGAAAATAATGGGTTTTATTCCACTGGAACACAAACCATTTCCATCAAAAACCTAACCTACACACCTTTCTTCCATTTCTGAGACAGAGAAATTGTTGCATGAAAAAAAACCTTAAAATGTTGAGGTAAATGTTAAACTGATTTCTTTTCACTTTATTTTGTTGAAAATAATTTAGTTGAAAATAATAAAAAAATTGTTCAGAAAACAATCTGATCTGCTATGTATGCATTGACTGGTGTAAGCAACATTTCCCATCAAGCTGAGGAACACGAGAGCAAGGAGTCTCCCCTTGTCCCACTTTTTGCAGCTATTTGCCATTGCATGTTCAGCCTGCAGTCATCTCTGGGCAGAAACAAACATACCAAGCTAGCCCAGACAGCAGAGAGGTGCCAACTCAGAAGTCCCTTACCTACAAGCTAAGATGCATCTCTGTGACTGTGACAGACACATCTTTAAGTCGGGTCTAGGTAAGTCAGTACTTTCCAGGCATAAGATGTATCTTTATTAATGGTTTTCTGTTGATAACCTCACTGGTGTACATTTGTATAAAGCAGATAATGAAAAAGCACACAACTTTTCCAACTGAGAAATAACCTCATCCTTTCCTGTTAAATATCTGTAAAAGGGACTCAACAAGGTCATGTAGTCCAACCCCACAATCCCCACCCCAGGCAGGAACAACTAAATTTAAACCATCTATCACAGGAACTGCTTGCTATACTTCTCTTGTCTGGTCACACATTCTTCTTAACCAACCTTAACCTTTCTCTTTCAGTTAAAAGAGGATGGATGATATTGTTCTTGTTCAGTAGACTTCCTGCTGTTTCTCTCTTTCAATGTGTTGTTTTTGCTGGATGTTTTTCTAAGTCAAATGCCTTTCCTAGGAATCCGGGCACCTTGTTGGATCTTAAACTGATGTCAGAGTTCACTACTGACTAATGTGTGTAGACTAGGATTAATGCCATTCTTGTAACAAAAGCAAATGTTTGCAGGAAAAGAATGGGAATGAATACATATTATTGTGGACATCGAGATATACATTGTGGAGACTGTACATTTTCTGTTTCTTATCTGATAATTTCCTTGATTTCCTGGGACAGATTCTCAGCTTAAATAAACAGTTTCCAATGGGATTGAGCCATGTGCATTTATACTAAGCAATAAAATGTCTCTCAGTCTCAACACACGGTGTGCTAGGGCAGCCTGAAATGAGAATTCACAATATTTCTCTGTGGGTCCAGCTGCACTGTACTTTTAGGTGTCTACGAAGAAAAATATAAACCTGTAGGAAAACACAAAATTGTTTGCAATACAAATTACTGAAAAAAGAGAATTTTTTTTTTCTTTTTTTTTGGATAGAGATTTTACTTGTAAGATGCTGTGCTTCAAAGGTATATTTTGGCCACAATGCCATGGAGCACAGGAAAGCACAAACCACAAGAAATCAGCTTCGGTAAATGAATGTAGCATTAACACAGTTATCACATGATTATGTCCCTGCCATTCTATGCTGTAAAGGTTGCAGAGTTGTGCAAAGCCCTGGAACAGAAAGGGAATGAATACAAAATCCCCATTTTCTCATATTTCAAGTGATGCAAATGGAGGTAACAGTCTATCCATTTTCACTGTGCAGTTTTTTAGTTTTCATGAGCAGGAAAAAGAAGGAAATCTCTTGCCTGTTTTCTCCTCATATGTATTAAACTAATTATTCTGCTTTAACAAGGGGAACTCTGTTCTCATAATTTCCAAGTTTCATTCCAACCCCTGCAGCTAATCATGACCAAAGTCACTGATAATGAGTAGTAAATTGTTATAGTCCTTAGAGCCTGATAGGTACATTCCAGTCTGCATCATGTAGCCCTGCTGCTCTATACATTATTGTTCACAGATGGTAGCTGTCAAACTCTGTCAACTTCATATACACATTCAGAGAGTTACATCCGCATTCCTGAAATTTATGACTGCACAGCCCTCACCTTCTAAGGCCCTTAATTCAATAACATGTCACGTCCCTTCAGTCTCACCCTGCTTTAAAATACTTTCACCCACTTACAGGCCTTCAATTTAGGAAAAAAAAACCCCAAAACACGAATCCTACTGAGTTATTACAATGTAAATATTTTAATAGAATGGGGTGGTAGTTGGGAGGGGGGCATGGAGAAGCCTATCTGAGTTTAAACAGCTCCATTATTACATGAAGATTGATGATCAGGAGCTAATGGAGCATTTTCTTTAAAAGTTTATTTAACTACAGGCAAAGTGGATATAGATATGTGTATCTATTGACTGCCACATCACCGAGCCTTTGGATAACAGTACATAATATAAGGAGATATTTGCCAGGGTTTCATTATCTGAAGGGTATTATTTAGGCTAACTTTGCCTAAGTTTAAACCCCACAAGCAAAATAAAAACAGGTATGAATAGTTTTGATTTCATTTTAAAAGCACTTCTTTTTACATTATTGAGTATTTCATTTTGAAGATGGATGTCTTAGGATTCTGTCTCTAACAATAATAATGAAAAAGGAGAAATTCCTTCCTTTGCCCAGACTGAAATAATGAAGTGCAAATTAATAAACAGGGCAAGTAAAACAAATAAATGGAAAGATTTCTTTCTTTTTTTCTGACTATCACTGCAAAGATATAACTAGTAACTCAGAGACAACACTTGTTGATTGTACCCCACCTTCTTCATCGAGCTCCTCTAGCCAAGCTCCTGCCGGCTTAGGGAAGGAAATACATGAAAACATCTTTCCAGAGCTTTTGTACTTTGAAACTGGCCTTGTCTCAAATTCATCTAAGACCATCTTCCAGAAAGGACTCAAGGAAAGGAAGTTGCAGTCTGTAAAATGACAGCATCTCAGGGCTAGAAACAAATTAGCCAGAGCTCTGAGCTGCATCTGTCCTTGCATTTCCCATCTCTGAGCTACTCTAAAAGGCAGCAAGTCTTTAAAAGTTAGGGAAGCTGGATTGTATTAGGATGTGCACATGACAAATATTAGAAATTAAAATTATTGGTACATAACTCACTCTGTCATACTATGTCCTGAAGTAAAGGCTTGGTTTTTTTTTTAATTTCACCTTTTCCACAAATGAAGGACACAAGCATTGCCCTGCTGGCACCTGTGTGAGTGTGTCAGACATGGCAGGAGTTCATCACATGCTTTGAACAGCACACAGGTTCACCACCAGGTTCAACAGCCACACTGGCTGTGTAAGAATTACCTTAAGGTAATCTCATACTGTGAACAAATTGAACAGAGTTTTCCTCCTCCATGTCTTTCAGGCTAAAGTAAGTGAGTTTTTTTCCATGAATAATGCAGAAGGATGTATCTGGTCTTGTAGAAACACTTCAAATACACCCCCACACCCTCAGTAAGAGAACTATGAGTCATCTGATTGGGGTTATTCTGAAATTCAGTTGCAATACTTGTGTTTCCCTTCTCTCATTAACCTTTTTAAAAGAACTCTAAGACTCTCACCAGTGTCCCTGGTGGGAACTGGGGCCACCACAAATGGCATGTAGCACACATGCTATGTCACATTTACAGCCATCTCCTCCAGTGCTAAATCACCATGAGCCCATTGTTGCAGCAGTGGTGTATATGCCCCATGAAAGGGCTGTAAGGCTCTAATTTATCCAGAGCTGCATGTCCTGAGACCACAGCCATGGTGACCTTGAGACCATGTCACAGTGGGACTCCTTTGTAGGTTCTCCCACTCAAAAGTGCATCCTGCCAAGGTGGAGACACAGCCTGAGTCAGAGGATGGCTCTTGCAAAATCTTGTAAATAGCATTCTGAAAACTATATGCTCTGTTGTCTTTCTTCACCTTCCTGGGTGAAAGGATAATGATTAAATCATTGCAAAACACATCAAATGATACTTCAAGTACTAATAACAAAGCTAAAAATGGAGGGGGATTTAATTCAGGTTGTGATTTTAAATCTCAAAGTCTGATAGATCAGGGTATCTAGGGATATAGGCAAAACAAAACATGCCCCCCACCTGCCTTCATTTCTCCCCCACCCCCCAAAAAAAAAAAAAGGAAAAAATGCATCCATACAATTAGTAAAACATTGACAAGGTGAGGCATGTCTTGGTAATCTTTGATTTCTGAGATTCCAGTCTGATTGCCTTGCTGCCATAACAGGGTAACTTTATCACAGAGAAGATAAATGGACTCAAGACTCCAAAACTACTCAGCTATCTCAGTAAAAGTGGCTCCAAAAGGGGCTGCATTATCACAGGTCTGGACTTGAGTCAGGGAAACATCAATAGTCAGGAAAGCTCTTCAAGTTGCTGAGAGATGTGGTCTATTCACAGCAACACTAACCCAGTGCTCTGTTGTTTGGAGAGCTGAAGCAGAAGGATATTTGAAAGCTTTTCAGTAAGAGCTTGTCTGGTTTTCAGATATTAGAAAGGGAAAAAAGGTAATTTATAGACTGTGATTTTAAAAAGGCTCTTATGCGTAGGTTTTTGCTATGACAATACAATGTCTCAGTCTGTTCTGCATATTTTCTAGCACTGCAGGGCATAGAAGAAATGAGCATTACATGGCACACAACCTGCTAACAAAGCCACACCATCCAAGAGCTGTAGAATCATTCACCCAGGCCCATTCTAGCCCTTAGTCTCTTCTGATTTCTTGATAATAATTCAGCTAGAAGTACATGGGATATCTGAGAAAAATAACCTCAAGGATTAATCTGGTCTGCCTTGTAATATCTATCTTGATCAGCCAAATGTCTAAATGAAGGGAGCTATGGATACCAATTACCCTTTTAGGTGCTGGTCTATCACCTGTAGCACTTGATGAAGATCCAGGACATAACAGGGAGTGTGAAGAGCAGCAGGCCATAAGAGAGTGATTCAGAGCCTCTGAATGCTATTGGCCAAACTATTGGTCTGTATGATTCTACAGTGACCTGTATTTGGGTAGGAAAATATTTCTCTCCTCCTATTAGTATGTTTTATTGCAATAGCTTACCAAAGTGCAGACTGCCTGAGCATGACAACTGTGTGCAACATTCAGCAAAATGTGGCTTGGATCCTAACTGATCATTTAAGTGTTAATGTATGACAAATAATTCCAATCCATAATTAAAAGAAACCACTAGAAAAATACGTGCCTTTTGGAAAATGGTTATAATTGTTATTACATTTAATAAAGGGGGAAACTATTCATTTGGTCCTATCTAAGAGAAGAAATACAGGTTATAGAGAAAAAATTTAGTAATTCTATGATTGCTTGGGTTTAGATTTGCAAACATTTTTCATTGTTGCAGGATCTGAACCAAATCCAAGTTTGAAAGCCGCTGAAATTTGCTCTTTTCAAAATACAAATCTCATCCTCTCTATGCACTGCTTGATACAAACAAAAAGTCAGCTTTTTTTCCTGTTTATATATCAGTTACAGCTTAACTGAGGATACAGTGGAACCACTGTACTGGTGACTTGCTGCTGATCTACACCACATTCCTTCAGGTGCCAATTGGATCAGACTTATCAGGAAGATTTGTGCAGGTGCAGCAGGGAGCGTGCTGGTCTGGCAGCAGGCTAGAGAGCATTTTTGTGCTGAAACATCAGAGCCTAATTACCTAGTATTGCTCACTGGAGAACACATACAACTCAGAGGATCTCTGATCCAAAGTCCACAAATAATAGCAAAAATCATTTCCTAATGTTAACAAAAGTGGTTTTGCAATACAGGCTTTTGCTTCACCTTGACAATAGATTTAAACAGAAACATTTATTTGTTGAGTGAAGCTATGTGAAAAATACACAATTGAATCTGTAAATATTAAAATAATTTTAAACTGGGTTGTAAATTGTAAATTTACAATTGTAAATAGTGCACTAGGTACATGGTTTTTTTTTAAATTTATATGGGTCCATATTACTCTGCTTATTTTCTGAGTGTTTTTTACCTTGAGCAGATGGATCATGGATTTCCCAGGCTCACCTGGCACAGAGGAGAGGTGACAGTGGGTAGCAGGAAGAAGACATGTCAGAGGCACAAAACTAACATTTTGGAGGGAGAATAATTTAACCCAACCTGCTGTTCACCTTCCCCTCTCTGCTGCAGGTTTGCTGAAGAAGATGTAAATGGAAGTGAAGGATCACGTTAAAAGGCCAGGACTGGGGGAGGCAACTCTGGGCAGGAAGTTGTGGGGGCACAGAAGGGTGCTTGCCAGATAAGGAGAAGCTATACAGAGAATTTGTTTCATGTGAGGAGGCGCAGGAAACTTGTTTCCTTTACATGAACAAACAATGGTTTAGATCTGAATTAGAGTAATTACATCAGCAGCAGTTGCCAGAACCACTCCCTCTTCTAGGTAAGTGTCCTGGTTTCAGCTGAGATGTAATTCATTTTCTTCTCAGAAGCTGCTACAGGGCTGTGTTTTGAATTCTGTACAAGAACAATCTTGATGACACACTGATATTTTGTTGCTTAGTAGTGCACACTCCAGTTCAAGGACTTTCCAGTTTCCCATGCTTTGCCAGTGAGCAGGTGGACAAGAAGCTGTGATGGAGTACGTCCAGGACAGCTGACCCAAACTGGCCAAAGGGATATTCTACACCATAAAATGTTATGCTCAGTATGTAAACTAGTAAGTGAGAAGCAATATACCTTCTTTAATCATGGGTCCTGCTGTAAGAAAGCATCACAGGTAGAAGAAAACTGTATGAAATCCATTATGACAAGACGTGGAAACTGCTGAAGGACAAGGTAAGTCAGTTTGCAGAGGCAAAACCCATCCAGTTGGTTCAGACATTGCTGAACAAAAAAAATGGCCAATAGTTCACCTCTATACTGATTTACAGATGATGGCAGATGCCCTGTGGGGGTAGTGGCAGCAATGGAAGCAGAATAACTGGCAGTGCAGAGGTAAAGCCATCCAGGCTACTGTACTGTAGTCTGATGGACAACTTGATTGTGAAGGTACATCATGTAGATAGATGCTCCTGTACCCAAGGGTCAGATCACTGAAGAATAAGAGAAAAACCAACAGGATCGGGTTGCTAAGACTGAATTGGCTCAAGTGGATTTGTAATGGCAACATAAGAGTGAATGGTTTCTAGCTCAGTGGGTCCATGACACCCTGGGCCATCAAGAGATGCAACATATAAATGGGTTCACGACCAATGGGTGCACTTAACCAAGGACACTGTCACACAGATGATCTATGAATGTGAAACATGCACTGCAATCAGGAAAGCCAAGTGATAAAAGTCACTCTGGTAAGGAGGATGATGGCTGAAATATGAATAGGGGGAGGCCTGGCAGATTGACTAAATCACACTCCCACAAACCCACCAAGGCAAGTACCATGTGCTTACAATGGTGGAAGAAGCCACTAGATGGCTGGAAATATATCCTGTATCCAATGCTACTGCTTGGAATACTCTCCTGGGCCTTGAAAGGCAAGCCTTAAGGAGACAGGATACCACAGAGAGAATTGTCAGACACTGGAACTCATTTCTGAAACATTCTAGACTCTTGGGCCAAAGAGGGCAGCATTGAGTGGGTATATCACATTCCCTACCATGAAACAGCCTTCAGGAAGACTGAAGAATACAATGGACTGTTGAACACTACACTGAGAGCTGTGGGTGGTGAGACCTTCAAACACTGGGACACACATTTAGCAAAGGCCATCTCCTTAGTCAGCACTAGGGCATCTGTCAGTCAGGCTGGCCCTGCTCAAACAAGACTGTTATGTACTGTAGAAGGGGATAGAATTCCTGCAGTGCACGTTAAAAATATAGTGAGGAAAATAGTCTGGGTTATTTCTGCCTTGGACAAAGGCAAACCTATCCATGGGATTGCTTCCATTTAAGGACCTGTGTGCACTTGATGGGTAATGCAGGAGGATGGAGCACTCCAGTACGTGCCTCAAGGGATATTTGGTTCTGGGCAATAATGATCAGTGAATTAAAATTTATTATGTTATTTGATGTATGATGTGGCATATTATAATTTCCAGGGTGGATTTATGCCCATCACTACATTGGGTGCCTGTATCCATCAATCCAGATTTGAGGGTAAGAACCTGACTTCCTTTTGATCATCATTTTAATAAAGAATGAGCTTTAATAAAACTGGATAAGTGCAGCAGTGACAGAATCAGAACTGGCTTTAATATGCAACAGTCCAAAATAACACATCACAGATTCCTGTGATGGAAGTAGCTCCTGGTCACAAACTAAATGAACTCAACAGATTTTATAGACATTGTCAACAGACTAAGGGAGTGATTGTTGTGTATGCATCTATCACAACACAGGATAGTTAATGGTGCATTGGAAAGTGCAGGACCTAGCATGATGTAAGTGATATGGAAAAAGGGGTGGATACTGTCCTGGTTTTGGCTGGGATGGAGTTCATTTTCTTCTTAGCAACAGGAACAGGGCTGTGCTTTGGATTCAGTATGAGAGTCATGTTAGTAACACCCTGATATTTTGGTTGTTACTGAGCAGCACTTACTCTAAGTCAAGAACTTCCCAGTTTTTGTTTTAATTATTAAACTGTTCTTAACCTGCAAACTTTGCCAGAGATGCAGGATGGTGAATTAGGGTCTGTGTGGTATTGAGTTGCCAGCTGGGGTTAAGTCATGACGGTAAAACAAAGAAACCCTGATAGCAGATTTATGGGATTTGACTAACAGAAAGTACTTCAGAACATACTTTTTTGGCCACTCTGATCTTGATGACATTATTAATATGAAGACAATTCTATGAGAAATTAATTGCTCTTTAACAGTTGAGTAAGGTGGTCCAGATGTACTGTGGGATGTATTAAACTGAACCTTTGCTCTGTGAAAGAAGGGATTTAGTTATTCAGCACTTTCCTCAAAAAAAAAAAAAAAAAAAAAAAAAAAAAAA
>WBNO01028458.1:0-50654 GCA_013400575.1 Peucedramus taeniatus
AGAAGAATAAAAAGGACACCTATTTGTGCTCTGGGTATTTTTTACATAACTTACTAGAAGAGTAAAGACTTATTAATTAATATCTGAATATAATTTCAGCTTTTCTGTACAGCGATGAATTCATATTGTTTTTAAAAACCTCATTCTTCTTCCAGCTGGCTTTCACAGCACCTCCTCCATCCTTAAACATTATTGGGATCTACAAGAACAGTCTAAGAGTCAATAGATTAGACTATTTCGGATCACTGATAAAAAGAGAAAGAGTATCAAAAGCTGCATACATACCCTTTGGGGGTTCCTTCCTCTCAATTTTTTCTTGTTTTTCAGGTTTGTCTCTGTGTGTTGCTACAAATAATAAACAAATAAATAAACCCCAGTTTACAATAAATCTGTAATTTAGATTTATTAAGCACACTTATTATCTCATGAAAGTGATCAAGGAAAAGCATTCATAAACCCAAATAATGGATTATAGTTCTGAGTCACAAGCATTTGATGATGTCAGACCTTCTGAGTGTCAACATTTAATTCCAGGTCCAAGAGAAATATTTTCCTTGAATAAGTCTTCAGATATCAGACTATATTTTTCTGAAAGAAGTGATTATTCAGCAACCTCAATCTAATCTCTCCTTTCTCTTTTGGTCCCATTACACAACCACCCTGACTCTAAGATTTCTGACAGAGGAAATTATTTTCAGCCCTTGACAGCATTGCTTTCTATTCTTAACAAAAAACTAGCCAGCATATTGCTTTCTATGCTATTTTTTTCTTTATTTTTAGCTGTCACTTCCGTCACAGGATGGATTAACAAGAAAACATCTCTTTTAATCAGAGTGCAACCTCAGGAAGAGCAGCTGTTCAAAACACAACTGACTCCATGTCCTGCAAAGCAGGAGGCTTGCAAAGATGAGTCCTTATAGACTCTCTTGCCCACCTAGGTCTCAGACCATGTTATGAAATGCTTCAATCCCAGAATAATGATTTTATTCTAATTAAATCCATATTATTAAAGGACTAGCATTTTGTAATTTCATGGAAATATATTTTTTTCCTGTACCCAGGCTTCTGGGAAAAAGGAAAACAAATTCTGATTAGAAGACAGTGAGCTTTATAAACAAGCTCATTATGCTTTTGTATCCATTCATTTCACCAGCTTTGCAGTGAATGCCATTTCACAAAAGTGCAAGCACTTTTATGTTGGCTGAGAGTTTCTATGTTAAAAAGCAGGTTCTAGTCATTAAGAAAAATCATTCAGAACATTCAGTAAATTCATTATGTCTTGTATGTGTTTGGATTATCCAAAATTCATTTTCAGTCATAACAAGTAAATTATTGTGATAACAAACAGATGTACAGTTGAAAAAGATTGAAGAGAGATATTTCAAAGCCTTTAAAGAATGTGGACAGCAAATTTACACTAAAAAAAACAGGCTATGAAGAAAACAGCAGCACCAGCAATGCATTATTGAATGAATTACAGACTGCAACTCATTCAAATGCTTTGGCACATCTAGGAGCATAACAAGAAAAAGACATTCTCCAAACTGAGTATTTTTTGCAGAAATTGTGGCATGCTTTTACATCTTGCATTTGTATTAGCAGATGCTGGCTTTATGTTAAACACTTTTGTCAGTTTTGGCTGGACCAACAGCAGAGTTTTGCAAACAATGGCTCTGTGATGGTCAATGTGAGTGAGACATGAGCTTCTGCACATTCAGACAAAAGCTCTTGTAGTCTCTTTGCCAAAAATTACAGCTGAACTATGCAGAACAGATTGATAATCAGAAAGCTTGTTTTTATCCAAATGGCATCTTACTTGTAAAAGAGAGATTATTGTGGGTTTTTAAAAATTTATTTTAGTTATTCCATAGCATTTCCTTATTTCATGATTTGAGAAAAAAAACCACAGAAAACAGCAGGAAAACAAACAAAAAAAACCCAAAAGAAATCAAAACAAACAAAACCCATACCCACAAAACAAACCCATAAAATGAGCCTTGAACAACACTAACTGAATTGAATGTCAATAGACCTGAAAGTGGAGAGAAAAATCTAATTTAAATTTGTTTCACACCCTCAAAATGATACAAACAGCAAAAATGCAAGAAAGTACTAATATTTGTGTGGACTACATCTTAAAACATGAAGAAGGGATCAGCTGGCCCCTTCTTGAGAAAGAAAAGTAACTTGATGTATCTGGGCAGGGAGCCTGGAATGTGGATAAGCAGAAACCAGGCTGGCATAAGCATAAGCTATTTTTCTCTTCCCAATTATAGGCTGAAGGTGATCTCTGGTTAGTTTGAGAGCCTTATCCTGTGTGTTGATATCCTCAGAGCCTCAGAGGTTGCTAATCTCAGATTGTAATGTTTATCATTACCTCTTATGGGCACTGTTGGAGCTATGGCTTCCCTTATTTGGGAAGGGCAGGTGCTGCCAAAAATTAAAGTGTTCATGTTTCAGGGCTGTGATCACTGGCCATTTTTGACTCTTCAGTCACAAGACCAACAAAATACACTGAGGCTTTTGTTCTGACAAACTTAAATATGATATTTCTTAGCATATTAACTCTCCTCCAAAGTGTTTTCATGTTCAACTTCTTATGTAGTTATAAAAGCTCTATCATAGAAAATACATCACTATCTACATATCTCTTCCATATTTTATCACTTGGATATATTTTTCCTTGTTAAGGGCTTAATACATGCCCTTTCTCAAGCCCACAATTCTAGGTGCAAGCATTTAATTTTAGAATTAGCCAGGCTGACCATACTGCCATGTTTCTGTGAAAACAATTAGAATTGATTGGATTTTCTTTTCCATATTAAAAAAAAAGAGGTGAAAAAGAGCACAAGCATACAAAAATGTTTTTAAGGCTACTTACACACTCTTTAGCTGAAAAATGCTGAAACTAAAACTGTTCATTCAACTTGAATTCAACCATTTTACTAGCTTTATGACACAATTTGTTATTAAAAGATCACCTCTTGCTACTAGGATGCTGGTCACATCCATAAGAAAAAAATAATAACTAGACTTAAAAAACAAGTAGGTTTATGGCAATTGTGGAAGGTAAAATTTTTCCACAAATTACAATAAATTTTCTTGGACTTCATTGCAAATACCAAAAATTCATAAGCTCAGACTGAAGTACTATTAACATTGGAAAAAAAATAACACCCCAACCTAATTTTCACTAACCTAGATTTTGGAAATTGCTGAAACATTTTTGCATGTCTTTGAATGAAAATTCAGCCTGAGGCAAAAAGATGAACATGGGAAATCTCATCCTAAGTGACTGGAGTGTGGCAAATTTATAAATAATCTAAAATAGAAGCTCATAATGGAAAATTTTAAGGTAATTTAACAATGTATTCCAAGCTTAATATTGCTATCTACTTCATAGAAAAATAAAAATAAGAAGGGCCACATATATGTGAGAGGATTTTCCTAATTTCAATCATCATCACAGATTTTATTTGCATCACATTGAAGACATAGTGAAGCGGAATGTGATTTAGTTTTTCTTGGATAAAGTTCTCCAGCAAAGACATTCCATCTTCCAAAACAGAAAGTGCGAAGAGATGTAGCAAGGCACTACTTCCATACCTAAGAGAAGCAAAAATAGCTTCCAGCTGAGTAAGTCTTAAGTCTGCTGCTTAGTACAAAGCCAGGTGATGAGTGCAGTAAGCATGAAGCAGAGATTGCTTGCTCCAGCTAACAGACTAAGTGCTTGTCTACAGAGCAGCACTCTCAGGAAAGTTAAGATAAATGAACTAATACAATGAAGTTAGAGTGCATTAGTCAGAGAGCATTAAATCTCTGCCTAGACGCTTTCATTCGGAAGTAAAGCAACTTTAGATGGCTACAACTTAATTCTTCCTGAAGGAACATTGAAAAAAACGGGGGGTGGTCTGGAGAGGGGCATAGACTTCCAAGTCCAAATAAATAATTTAAGGAAACTATGGCTATGTTGCCATCTCTACTATGTTCTCCAGTTTAAAGTTAATGCAGGCAAAGTTGTAGCTGTACCTTGAGAAATCAGCTAGACAGATTTGTCTGTGTACAAAATATGCCTTTCAGTTTATTAACTTGGTGAAATTATGTGGGCTTCTACCATACTAGGATTTGTATGGTCCAGCTCCATTTATCTATTTAGCTCCTCAAATACTTTGTCTTCCAGCTACAGCAAATTAGCCATCATTACATTGTTTGCTTTCATACAACAACAGTGTATTAGTGAAGTGATTTTGGGAAAAGCCACACAGTAAATAAACCTTTTCCCATTCCTTCTCAATACCTGTTTTAACTAGAGCTATTTCCCAGAAATGAAGGGCAATTCATTTCACTGGTGAGATCAGTTTTCCATAAAAATCAGAAATTTTCATTGGACCTTCCATTAGACAGTACTTCTGTACTTACATATACTTTTATATCAATATTTTTTATTATTGTTCTTACTTATTGCCAAAAAAAGTGTAATTAACTCTTATTGGTAGTAATAGTAACAACAATTATATCACCTATTTCTTAAACAGGCTCCAGCAGTGACTCAGAGTCCTGCAAAATCTGTCTAGAACACAATATCTAGATGCTCAGGAGAGTTGTGTACAGGAAGATAACCAATCCCTTGTGCCTCTGCTGGCTGATCAAGCTCCTGGTCATGCAGTCCAGGTGCCACTGCACCTGTGAAATTACCAATACCTCAAATACCAAATTGGAAAGACCCTAATTTGTAGTGAATTTGTGCTTATGTGTACATGTTATCATGAAATAATTTGATTTCAGGGCTCTTAAGCATGACCAATGGTTTTGTGAAATTATTTCTCAGAGTATTTCTTCTTTCCAAATTTGTTACAATAATTGAAATAGACATTATTGCTAGTAGTTTATCAAAATATTTAATTGAAAGCAAATTTTAGGGCATCAGTTTGCCTAGCTCTCAATACTGCTTGAATCTTTTAATTTCAGTCACCTCCATCTGGGATTTTTATTCATTATAACCGTTCCTCATATTTCACTTCAATCTTTCAAAAATGAGACTTACAGATTGAACTCCCTTATAAATTGTGGGACTTGTACTCAGAGGATTTGACTATTCAAAAAATATAATTAAATTACTTTTAAAACTCTAGTGTTCCCATATTTTGGGCAGAAGACAGAAATGTTTGTTCCATTTCCTTCTATTAAAACTATTCATTTTACTTCTGGATTTTTTTCTATTAAAAACAATAAAATACTTTATTTGTACATATTTCCTGAAGGTACTTTAGAAGGTAACAGTAAAATTCCCTAAGGATTCATGCCTTTATCACACTGTAGACAGAGGCCAGACAAAATGTTTTCTTTTCATTATTCCTCCTATGTACAAGTTGCATTGTTGGGATTAAACATAAAAACAAAATATAGAAAAAAAATTTGTTTTGTGCTTCAGCAACTGGTTGTATAACTAGAGACTGCATTATCAGACACATAAATAATGGGACTTAACTAATGACACCTGAACACTTTTTTTCTGGCATCTTATAATTTCTTTGTAATAATTCCTGCAATATTAATATTGTTTTGTGTAAAGAAATGCACTATTGTATAGATGAAATGGTACACAAGAGGCTGTTTTGGTCAAGATTGCAAAATCATTTGTGTTTTTAGATTATTTTGCTTGAAAAGACCTTAACTGGGATCCTTGTTAATGGATCTGAATTCATTATTGCCTGGCTTGCCCACTTGTACCCTAAAAAATTCATTTTGATAAAACATGACTTATTAAGTAGTTGGGAAACAGTTCTAGGCAGTCCAGATGATCCTGATTAGCACGGAACTGGAGGTGAAAAATACTATAAAAACATTTTGCAGAGGTGTAAAACACTGTAAAACCGTACTAATACATATAGAAATGAATATAATTGCATGAGGGAGGGTGCAGGTGTATACACAATATTTTTAATAAGCCTCCTTGTTGCTTCCTCCTGCCGCTATCAAGCTGAGCCCTGGTGTGTTGGAGGGATGCTCATGAAGTTTTATGTGGCCTAGCCTTTATGGAAGAGCTCTGTTAGGCAAAAAAACCTTTCAGATATCCCAGAAAACACCTTTGTTTATATGACCTCTGAAAACCAGTCCAAACCAGTTCCTCTGTGCATTTTTGGAACGTGCCAGTTATAGGAGATTAAACAGTCTGAAAAAGAGCAGGTTCTTAAAATGGAAGTTTTTCTTATCTCTGATACACACCTGGCTCACTCTTAACTACGACTTCCTAACTTGGATGGCACCCACTGGCCTATAAATTTGCTTTTTTTCTTGCCCAACACACTTCATGCCTTTTGCACCAGAGGAAGTTCATCAACACTCAACTTTCTTGCAGCTTTGCTAGAAAAAAGATTGCTGGAAAAGTTTGGGCAGGAGAATCTTATTATGAATGTGCATTTTCAATCTAGCTACACAAGCATAAAATTACGATATTTTTGTTAATGCTAAGGTATACATGAATTTTTTTATAATTTTCAGTCTGTGCCAACTGATCTTTGAATGCTTCTATGATACAACAGCAGTAGTTAACCAAGTTAACAAGCAAAAATTATGTAATTAACAAAGACACTGTATGTTACACAAATATATGCAGGCAAACGGACAAAAAAAACCAGTCACCCTTTGCTGGTGCTCGTTTTTCAAGTCTCTCTGTTTTCTGTTTTTGAATTTCTGAAAAAAAAAGCAATGCAGATTTGTAAATATTAAAATAATTTTCACACACAAAAATATCAGATGCATTCTCATACTAAAAAAAAAAATTAAAGTGCTTAAAATGGCTGCACCATGGCTTTATCACCTACATAGTCACAGTTATATACAATATAGTTCAATTTTATATGGATAAAAATCACAAAACTAAGTGTCTTTAATAATTATTCTGTTTTTAATTGAGCCATACAACTACTTTTAAAGGCAAGTATAGGTTTTGCTGATCTGTAATAGCTATACATTAACATGTGTTGGTCATTATTCAGAAAAACACGATTTACTAAACATTTTTTGTATTTATCTTGAGTTGTTAACCAAGATTAGTATTTTATGTTTTCCAAATTACCTTTGGATGAAAAAAATGTTCTTTTCATCATATTTGCTAAAATTTTTAAAGCTCACCTACTGAATTGGTATCTCCAACACACAATAGATTCAATGCCCTATACAAACTGCAGAGATAAAAAGTTCCCAAGTTAGGGATTGTTGTCTCGGAGAATGATTCATTTTCATTATGCTCTACACCAGAAAATGAGAACTGTCTTCTTAGGGGAGGAAGGGGTACAGTATTTATCTGCCCTTGTTATGCCATTCCTTCTGAACAAAATTTTTCAGCTTAATATTGATATTAAATTACTGCTATATACCTCCATATAAATCTCTTTTCTACTGTCCTTATTGTGTCAAAACCAGAATATTATAAAAATGGTAAAATGTTGAATTTTTAAAAAAGCAAACCAGAATTAATCAAATGTGTGTAGCCCTGTTTGCACACAGTTGTAGAAATTTAAAGGGCATTTATTTTAGCTCTGCAATAAAGTCATTAAGACTATACAGAGTGCTTGGGTTATCATATTGTGCACATATTTCCTGCAGTAGGAAACCACTCTAAAATACTGTATGAAATTTGTTTTCGACAAAAGCAAATGGAAATCTCATTAGACTCTGTGGGAGATGCCTTCTTGTATTTCAGTGTTACCTGTGGTCTGCAGAGTCTAAATAACAAGAAAACTGACTCCAAAATTAATCCAACAGAGGAAAAGTTATGCATATTGCATCTCAAGTCTAAGAAGCTACTTTAATGCCCATTGAAGACAACTGAAATATTTCACTTACAATACAACCTTAGTAATTTTTTCAGGGTACACATTGCCAAAGAAATCCAGTAGGAAATGGAATTTTCCCTCCCCAGATAATTACATAAGTCCTTGAAAATAACGCAGAATGTTTTTATTGTGTAGCATTTGGTATCTGAAATAATTATTGTGTGCTGTTTGCAAATAACATAACTATTCTGTGACATCAGGCTAAGTTGTCTTCAGATAGAGAGAATATTATTTCACTGAGATAAAGAGTAACAAAGGGTAAAATACGTCACTGTTAACCACTAATGTATGGAAACATAACTAAGCTAATTATATGATGCCATTAGGCTAAAAGAAGTTTCTATTCAGTTCTCAACTTGCTCTTTTCAGCCTGAATGGCAGTTCATTTATAGTTCTATAAACCTCAAAGGGTGAGAATAGGAAGAAACATACTGTACTGTTTAATGTATTTCAGCTGAGCCTGGATTATTTTTCTTTGAAACATGTGAGGATATTTTGTTTCTATCTACTGAGAGAATGATGCTGCTGGATTTTCAAACTTTTCCCACTTTTTTTTTTTTTTGCTTAAATGGCTGCATGGTTGAGTTTAGGTAGCATAACTGGTAGGAATGGTGCAAGACAGGAACAGATGGAAGATTGCTCCCTAATTCTGGGCACATCTGAGCAGTTTTCCATGCCACTGTTCCAGACTGCCTCCAAACACTGACTCAGGGGATGTCAAAAAAGCTGAGTCACTTCCTCTGCATTGCAACATTCAGTGGAGACATATCTCACCCAGTTCAAGAGGTCACCCTACATACAGAGATGAGTATTAATAAATCATATTCTTCAGGCAGAGTCACACAGACACATATTCCTTGCTTGCTATAAAATGCCTCAGCTCTGCTGCACTTTTACCATATATTACGTCTCACTACAGAAAACAGGCCTATTTTTCATGAAAAAATAGATATAAAATAAGATTAAATCTTTGTTATTTAAAAAAAAGTTTTAAAATTACATTTGATGTAGGGAAATTACTGCTAGTTTGACTGCAAAATATGTATGAAGCAATGGCTCTAGAGCTGGTTATTTAAATCAGGCTCGCACTGTATCAGCAGTGAAGCTTGCTTCAAACAAATATTTCAGTAAGCTGCACAAAAAGATACCTTTTTAGACAGCCACACTGAGAATCTCATCTAATTTTCTGCTACAATTAGGATACCACACATCACAAAGAAACATACACAAATTCCTGGAAGTGAAGTACATCTTCTTAACACACAAGTGTGTGCATATATGCTTTTATATACTGTAAAATGATGCTTTTATATACTGTAAAGTGTCCCATCATTAAGGCCTCTTCACAAACTTCCCATTACAGTCTGTACCATCATAAAAAATTGAAGCCTGGATGACACCAATTCTGATACTTTACATCCCAAATTTTCCCAGTAGAAATAAATCTAGTCTCAATATAAGCTAAACTGGATCAATTTACAAAACAGAAAATAGTAACTATTTGTTAAGATCAAAGTATTTAAAATTAGGAAACACATTAGATGATTGGAGATTTTTTTGTTGTTGTTTTATGAGAGTTCTGATACTCTGCTTCATTTTTTATGAAAAATAGCTTTAATTTTGTAGTAATCACATCATATCTTATTGCTGAGTTGACAAAGTGGTTGTAATATCACAGAAGACTTACATGGCCAGTTTAAAGCATGTAATTCATCTCTATCAAGGTGACACATTGTTAATAAATCCTAAATATTACGAATTCATGTTTAGAAAAATGACAGAATCAAGCAGCAGCAAGGATATTCTTTGTCACCACAGCAACCATTCGGATTCTTTATGAGATGACAGCACAGTTTATTAAATTATTGTAAGGGAGTATGTATTTTAAAAGCCATATTTCATTGTTTGTTTTCTTAAATTATTAGGCAGACATGAAAAATTATCTTTCCCCTTGTGCTGCTTGAGTTTTGAATAGATAAGTATTTCCTTAAATATGGATAGTGCTCGATGCTAATTTCTCTAGACCTCGGGTCTTGTGCAGATATAAAAAACATACAGGGTGATTATTTTAAATAGGTCCAAGAAGGAAAGCTAAGAATCTTCTCACTGACCATTTCAAGATGCTGAAAGGAGGCACGCTCAACTATATTGCTGTCAGGCTGATTTATCTATGTCCTGTTGACCCAAAACAACCCTTAACAGCTGAGGATCAGTGTTGCAGGAAGCTTTACTGGAAATCCCTGCTGAACAGCAGAGTCTGGGCAGCAGCTTCCCCACCCCTCACCCAGCTAATTTTCATTAACAGCAGTTGACAGTGTCTAACAAGAGCACAGCACTGGCTGTGCACTCCAGCTCCAGGAAAAATCAGGATGGGAGAAAATAATTTCAGTCCCTTGAATCTGGGTGAACTAATGGGTCAGCACTGTGCAGTATGAATGAAGTATGAATGAAGAGCACGGCCCAACATGCTAGGACATGAGGAGATTCTCCTGGTTCCTGGTTCCCTTCTTCATCTGCCTTTGTGTTTCTGATTTTGATTTTTTGTTATGTCTTTTTTTATAACATAGTAAAATGGATAGCATTATTCTCAGCTATTTTAATTTTATTGTGTTAGAATAGCATCTATGAGCCTTAGCCTACATGAATTACTTTAGGTACCACATGGAGCTATGACATGATATAAATACCTCATCTTTGTAGCACAAGAGTTCAAACTTAGTGGGATTTCTTCTCTTACTGGGAAAGCCTTGCATCTTGCTTTATTAGAGAATAAAATGGTGAGTAGCATTCTGGCATTGTTAAAATAGCACCTACACCTCACCCTCCACTGAGTTTCCATTTTACAGATGAAACCCTTTAAAAAAATTGCTAAAACCGTATTAAAAATGTCCATGATATGAGACAAAGTGAGAAAAAAAAAAGAGTCCCCATTTGAAACACAAGAATGCTTCACTTAACATAACCCAGAAAGTCAGCAAAAGAACCGGGGATTTACCTCTGAACATGACATTCAACATTACCCTCCATGCTTAAAGCCAACCTATTTCTACTTAAATACTGCAGTGTAGAAAGAATGTAGTTTTAATATATCTAGTGTTTTAAAGGTATAATTAAGCAAATGGAATTTTCTATGAAATAAGAATATAGTTTTTCCCTAACAAATTTTACCAGCTGGTCATCTTTTTCATAATCTGTTACAGGTAACCCAGCACCTTCAGTGCTTTGACATTCTCTCTCTTACAAATATCTAAACATGAAAAGGAAAATGAGTCCAACTCAAACTGGTGAGCCAGAGGTTAATAACTTGCTTTTGAGCAGTTAAAATCCTTACAGATATTGCCAGCAATTTAGTGAGGCTATATCCTTGCTGGTTTATCAAGACTAATTGATAACAGGCAGCTGATTGTCCTGAAGAGTTGGTGGAAACAGATACTGAGGGCAAGGCCAGAGTGAGTGGTGTTAAGAGCTTTAGAAGATGGGAGAGATGTCATTTCTAATGTGTTTTTAGACGTGTGTGTGAGGAATTGTAGTCAACTCTCCTGCTGTTGGTATCCTCAGGAGAAATTTGCAATTGTGCAGCTGATGTCTATTTTTAATCTAGATAGTACCAGCTGGTGAGGGTGACAGTTATCCTTGTGGGGCTAGGAGGAGAAGAAAGGAAGCTGTGCATGAGAGCAACTTCTATCTGACTACTAATACATCAAGTAGCTGTACTCTACAGGCAAAAACACCCACAGAAAAACCAAAAAAAGCCACCTTGCAACAGGAAAAAAAAGCGCAAGGACAAAAGGAAAAAAAAAAAAAAAANAAAAAAAAAAAAAAGCAGGAAATATTTAACTGCGGACATAAATCGGTGTATTGTGCCCATATCCAGGAACCAAAGACAGTGTAACAGCAGGCCTTAAATAACAGCACTCAATGTGGGAAAGTCTGAGTGACATATATGGCTTGTTCTGCTTGCCAGTAGCACAGTCTTATCCCCAGCATTTTCTTAGATCTTGCCCTGTTCTGGGAACTCATAGCAACTTCAGGCTGGGGTACATCATAACTTTTCCTGAAGCCATGCGTCGTAAGAGCTTTCTTGAAAATGCAACGGGGGAAAATTGGTCTTATCAGTGAAAATGCTGAACAGTTTGTGTGCTCATCCACAACGTGAGGAACCAGACCACAGTGCCTGTTAAATATGAATTCAGAATTTTTTATCCACCTCTCTGGAAATTACAGCTACAAGTTAAGTGAGAATAAAGGTTTCTTCTTTCCTTTTTGGAAGGGAAGGGATATGGTCATTGCCTTGCCTTGCCTTGCCTTGCCTTCCCTCCCCTTCTAGACTTAATTTTTTAATTTTTTTTTTCCTCTAAAACAGAAAGGTTTCCATTTGAAACAGAAAAGAAATATCTTATCAGAAAGGTTTTTACTGGGAGGGAGGTACTGGCAATTATCTTTGGCTAATTGTCCTGTAAGCAGCACTGGCATTTTCAGGGAGACCATATGCAGACTTTCTATGGTGGAATTTTAATGACTGGGCTTTTGAAAGAACTGAAAGTGTAAGATACTAAAAGTTTCAAATCCTAAAAATTTTAACATAAAGTTAAGTTTTATTCTTAAGATATGTAAAGATGTTAAGGCTGTGTTTTTCATTCCTTGACATCAGTCCTGTACCTTTAGTTTTTAAAATCAAAAAAGGAATGCAACTTGCTCTCTGATTAAAATCAAAAGCCAAAAGACAGACCACTTCTTTACTCAATCAAATCAGAGATAGAGACACATGATCAAAACCAGTGGAACATGAAACTGTCTTGGTATGCTTCTCCTTATGGGTGCCAGTCTGCAAAGATGTTACTGGTCCAGTGATAAATGATATTTTTCATAGCCAATTTTATCAGTCTGCATTTAATTGAGTGTAATTTTCTAAAGAAAAAATGCAGGCAAGGCTTGTAGACCTCTTAGAGCAAAATTATATATACAACTACACCTAAAATCCTTAATCTTGATTAACATCAAAGAAATCTTTTTCCATACAAATCTATTTAATTGTTGTTTGGTTGAGTCTTTTGGTTTTGTTTCTTTATTTTTGAAAGATGCTAAAAATACAACAAAAAGAGATCACAGACTCAGTTACTCTATCAAGATTTATCAAAAATATGAACTCAGCAGATTCTACCTTACAGAATTAGTCTTTAAATAGTAATTCCTTGACAAATTCAATCACTTCTGTATCCAATCTGTTTTGTTTTAGGGGTTTGGCATGCAAAAGAGAGCAGTTTCTGTGGGTCATGAGCATGGGCTCCCTTTGCGGCATCCTCTCCTTGGCACAGCAGTAGCTGTGAAGGGATCTGAGTTCACTCAGAAGTATGAAAGCCCCCCAGTTTTGATGCTGTGGGTTTAACTGAGTTTTGGAAAAGTTGCTCATTTTCCAGGTCAGGCACAGCAGCCAGTGGGACTTCAGCCAGTGGGATCTGCTTGATACCCTCTCCTCCTAGAGTGAGAACCTCCCCTGAGCTCCATTACTGGGGCTCAAATAAAGATTTCCATGAAGATTGCATGGATACCTTCACTTAAGATTTTTCTTGATTTAAGAGGATAACTTCAACAGCTGCAAAACTCTCTTCTAACACTTCTGTCCAGGGTCCCAACTAGCCTTGTGGCCCAAAGTTCTGTCTTTCTCTTTTAAAATACAGTTGGTAAGTTTGGATTGGAAAGTTGCAGCTGAAGTTGAAAGCAAATCACTATTCTGCAAAAAGCAAAAGCAAAATAACTATAATTGAACATCCCTGTACCCTTGTGGTATACTGCTTTTTTTCTTCTGTGTAATATGGAAAATATTTTCTTTCTTTTATAAAATGCTATTTTATGGTGCATATGCAATTGCTGTATTAATCAATGTAAGTAAAATCAGATGAAATTGTTAAAAGAACATTAATAACAGAGATGGATGGCACAAAAATGAAAAATGCAAAAAATACATATCTGGAAAAGCAGTTTAACATCTAAGAATTGAACCAATCAACTATTTCCATCTTTTAACACAGAGTACACTTTACACAAAGATATGCAAAATGTTTTATAGTAAAGTGTAGCCTAGGGAAAGAGCAAAAGCCTTTTAGAGAGATCTTTAATAGCAATTCATATACAGAGAAGTGAACATTACCATACAGCAACATAAAAGAAACTGAATTCAAAAGGCATTACCAGTACAAACAGGTATATACTTTAGGCATGAATGGAACTGTGTACTTATTTTTTAAGACACATATATGGCAACTACACTGGTAACACAGTTTTCAGGTTGCATTTATGGTATTCTGAATCTATTGTCTCTAGCTCATTTCCAAACTCTCTGCAGCCTTGGGTTCAGAAGAAGTTGTAGATGGATTACAGCTATGCAAACACTGTGTCCCTTCACTGGGGAAAATGCTTGCAGTATGGAGAGCTCCCTAGTGAAATTATAACTATATTTTTAACAGTTCTGATATACTTCCTGAGGCATTTGCACTGTCCCTCTAGGGCAGCAATAAGGACTTCTGTCCCATCCACTGAGTCAGCAGGGCTTTTGGTCTAATCATAATTTCTTAGATACTTTAATAGTTAAAAACATTCTGGCACACATGGTAAATTGTAGGACTAACAACTTGTTTACTTGATCACTGCACCAAAAAACTATGCAGGAAATGGTCTGGACTGAAAACCTTTCCTTTTGGGAGCACTTTTTTTGTTAGCACAGATCAATACCCTGGTCTGAACAAGCCAATAGATTGTGCTGAAAAAAATCCTGACTGGCCTAACCTTGGGGTGGAGAAGGGGTTAATAGGAGTGGATGTCTGGCATCAGGTCTGGGGGAACTACACCTTGGCCAGAGCTGCCGAGGGTGAGTCAGTGTAACTGACAATCCCCTTAGAAGCTGACACGTCTTTTAAGAGCATGATGTGTCTTCAGCATATTAATAACCAGCCTAATACTCTGGCAGTGATGATCTCATTTGAACTGAAGACAGATGGGTAAGGTGCTTTGCCAAAAAGTTTATTTGCCTTTACAAAATTTCTTGCGAACTTTAACAGAAATTTCTAGTCTGTGTTGGCTTTTTGTTGTAATTTATGATTTTTTAAATCACATTTCCTGAGAAAAAAGGCAAAAATCATATTTTTCTGTCTCACATATAGGCTAATGCACAGAAAATTAGATATCCATCTCTACCTGAGGGAAATGTTTCTTTTGATTGTCAGTAAGAATAATCTTATGCCAATAATAACACTTTTTGGCAATACAGAGATGGATAACTGTCACGATGGTGCTTTATTTCTTTCTCTGCTTTTTAATTGAATAGTATTTATTGAAATTAAAATTATTTTCAGTTTAATAAAGACCTTTTTAAGCGTGGTTCTCAATTTTGAAGTGTTTTTATTTCTTTACTGTTTACAGATCTTTATTTCTAATTTTGTGTTTTCTCAACTCTTTTTCCAAACTCACAACTGAGGCCATTAGTGTCCACAAACAAACAAACCAACAAAAAATAAAATACTTTCTTTTTTATAGCAATAATTTCTAGTAAAAAGCAATAATTTCTAGTCTCTAAAGGTGAAACTAACCCTGAAAAAATGAACAAGATTATCAGTCATAACTATTATAGGAAAAAAATGAAGGTAAAAGTAAATTAAGCCTGAAATAAAGAAATAAACTTTTCTATCATTTGTGAAAATGCTCAGTAGTTTTTGTATGTTGAGAATATGCATTGTCAAAGACTGCAAAGTCCCCTAAGGGTGAATCTTTCACTGTGTCCACTGAAGAATGCTGCTTTGCCAGACAATATTAAATGTTCATTCTTTTCCAATTATTGAAGATAAATATTAGTGATAAGACTTGGACTGGCAAATATAATTGCAATAAAAAAAAGGTGCTTGAGAGATATTTTCATATTGTCAAAGGATTCTGAAACTGATATTAATCCCATTGCCTGTGGAAGCCCATTGTCATTACTTGTACTTCTATTATCTTTGCTTTTAATTTACATCTCTAGGAAAGTGATCTTTGCTTTCTTTGGGATCATGATTATGATTAGACTTTTCCTCTTTCATGGCTAGACAATGTCCTTGCCACTCCCCTAGAATTTTTTCCAATTTACAATTGTATTGTGATACCAGCAATCTTATTTTCTCAGTTACTGTATTCCATTATAAAGTAAATTTTGTGCAAACGTTTTAGCATTCACAAAAGCTGCTAGTCAGCAAAGCAAGAGAGTAAAGGCTTGTCGATTCAGTAAAAACAGACATGGAGATTTTTCAAAAATTCTCATTTTATTAATGAATACCACAATAATTGTGAGTTAGATCCAATACAAACACTTAAATATCAGGCACAGCAACCATAGTGCACATTTCCAGAGTGAAATTTGAGAGGTTTTCCATAAAAATGTGAAAAACTGTCAATCTGTTCATATTCTGGAGACAGCAGTAGTGTACTGCACAATCTCACCAATCTCACTGGGTTTTTTTGTTTTTGGTTTTTTTTTTTTTTTTTTTTTTTTTTTTTTTTTTTTTTTTTTTTTTTTTTTTTTTTTTGTTTTTTNTTTTTTTGTTTAGAATGTTCAAATGCCAGTGTCACCTAAGGAAGGATCCTTCATAAAGCTATAGATAAGATTGCTGCTGAGAGTAGAAGGGATTTTGTTGCAGAAATGGGCCTTTACAAGTAGGCAGAGAAAACTCCATAATCAAAGAATTTAGTTGTAATTTCATGAATCAAAGTAATGTTTTGATACCTAAAAATCTCCAGATCTATTTGTATAGATGGTCCTCTTTTGGGTCCAGCCCTTACAGCAGCAACATGGAAAAAATCACCAATGCCATGTCTTGCTTTGTTTTGCTTTAGAAAGTTTTTCTCCTGGAAGTCTTATTCATGGACCATGTAAATGACAGCACAAATTAGTTGGGAAAAGCTACTTGGAGAGATCTGCACCTTGTGCTCAGGGGAACAGATTGTGAAGTTTGTGAGAGTGCTACCTGCAGGAGCTCACCTGAGCCCTCAGCTCACCTCCCAGTGCTCTGCCTTCTGCGCTCACGAGCTTCAGCTCTGGGAGAGAATTTCAGTGTGCCTAAGCAGAAAAGCTATTCACTGGACTACACCACAGAGCTCTCAGAAAACTTCTGTTTAGCCTTGGACCCTTGCATTTAAGCTCTTTTTTGTTTATACAGTTTTAAGAGAAGTCTGCAGAGAGACAGGAACAACTCTGTGGGACTGAGAGGTGCCTGTCACTGAGGAGACGCGCAGCGCTCTGCATTGGCATTTCCAAGGCACTCATGGCTTCAGGCCACATATGTATTTCTGTAGCTCAGTAAAAGAGGTGACAAAATCAAGTATAAACAAGACCAGATCCTTGCTGCCAGGATGAAATGGAGACCTCCAGTCACCTGGGGATGGTAAGTTATTTGAGGAAATTGCTATGTGAAAGTTTATGGCATTACTTATGACAGAAAGGGGTACTATCTTCAGCAGGTCCAGTCAAGAGAAAGTGTTTTGCAGGGAGACAACAATGAGAATGCTTATACTCTAAAAGACAAAAGGGAGAATCTCAAGCACACATCCAGGAAGTGGAAAAGTCCACTCAAAATTTTTTTTATTGTCTGGCAGGTGAAGCATGTTTGAATTTGGGCCTTTTCACATCTCTATGGCTGCATTATCCTGTAAGATATCAGACCTGGAGAAATCACCAGCTTCTTGTCCATTTCCTTTATACAAAAGATAGAAGACCCTCTCAGGATTCATGTCCAGAGCCAGGCTGTGAGCTTTGAATAGTGAGGAAAATATTCCCAGCCAGCAGTTAGATACTCAGCTCCTTGGATGGAGCAATTTTAGGTCCAAACAACCATACCATCATTTCCAATTGCTTACAATTTAAGCAGCCTTCAGCTTGTTTAGATGACTTCTTTGAATTTTGTTTCTACAGCTTTGTGTCCCAAGGCAATGGGTAAGGCCTATGTCACTGGTTTCCAGAGAAGAAGGGATTGCAATGCTGAGTGTGGAATTTATGAATTATGCCTTCCTAGCCATGAAGTAACAGCACTTTCAGCCTGGCCCCTACACTGGCCCCTGGTGAGAAGACATATTCCCCCCATCTACATCCTTGCCAACAATGTGCTACAGCTTCAGACTCTGTGCACCTTCTGTAAAATTAAAAATGCACCTGTCTCTGGGGGAAAGGAGACAGGGTGATGCTGAAGGCTTTGCATTTCTTACAGATGACGGAAAAGATGAAATCTTTTCCTACACTGTCTGTAAGTCTTCTTAGCATGAGTCATCATCAATAGAAAGATAACTGGTCCTGGTCTTCAAGCCTATTAATACCTTGGATTGCAGATTGAGACTGACAAAATATTTAATTAAATGAAGCCTGATCCAGTTCCATTTAACTTCAGAGAAAACTGGATTGTAATCTCAGAAGAAACTGGGATGATAGATTATTCAAAACGGGTATTTACCTCTTGAGAAGTTGATGGATACCAAATTCAGTTTGCATGGGGCTGCTTTCACATCCTACTATTCTCGAGCTTTGCTCAATGTGGAGAAAAAACACACCCTAGTTTTGAAAAGCTTTGCATTCTATCATCAGTAATTCCAGACTTCTAATACATTTGCATTTTGATTTAATAGAAGTTGAATATAAGTTTTATGTTTCAGCAAAACAATTTCAATTTCCATAAAGATTATAACATAAATCCTACTTCCTTCATTTGTCTGCTTTAAAAATTCAATGATAACTAAGTATTTTTTTCAGAAGATTAGGACACAGTCCTTCTTTAGGGGCCTGTGTTGGCTTCAGGTAAAATGCTTGACAGTACCTCATCATTATTTCTCCCTAAATATGCTTTCCATATTGTTATTCCTGAACTTTATTTCTATACAGAAAGTATTTCTATACATATAACTCCTTTGCATTAACACAAGTCCCAAAAGCATGACAAGGATATAAATAAAATTTCTGTAATTCTATTTTTATATGAAAATATTTCAGATTTTCTGTAATAATGAAATAACAAAGAATAATGAAATAGTAAAGTAATAATGAAATAAAAAATTCTTACAAATTCTTACAACAAACAGCTCAGTAAATATTATTATTTGCGTTTTGCATTTAATGAGTTTGTTAGAGCACAACTGAAAAGGTTAGTAGACTGCCATCAACTATTGTCAGAATTTATATCACAGATATACAGTTAATTCTTAAAATATTACAAAATCTTTTCCTCTATTGTTAACCAACCTTTTTTCAGAGAAGGTTCCACTTCACCTAAACCAAGAGAAAAAAACAGATATCAGAGAAAAGATTAAAAAAAACCCAAACATACCAACAAAACCCAAACAAAACCAAACCAAAACCAACAAAAATAAAAAACAACTCACAAATAAGAAAACCAAACAAACCAACAAAAAAAATAAAATTCATGTTGGTTCATTTTATTTAAAAAAAAACTTTTTCTTCTTTATATGCTAAATGACAAGCATCTATTCTGAGATTTCGGATTTTTCATAAACAAATCTATCTTGCCATAGAGTTTTGGGTAGATAAATTCAAGGTGCAGTAGTAACTAAGGAAATATCCAGATCTCTATTTGTGCTTCTGAGTATTACCTTGTGACTACAAATAACTATTTGTTTTATTTTATGTGTGTTTTCACGTTTTAGATAAAGGCTCACTGGTTCTTTCTAAATTCTAAATAAAGTATATATGAAATTTAGCAAGATTTAAAATGCAGCAATGCTTCCAGTGCAACCCAAGGAAAAAAATAATCCATTTCAGTGTAACTATAAGCACTTGATTGCTGTGATATGTTATTTATTGCACCACCATGTAGGACATGGAATTGGAAGGAGTGATCCTGAATGACTAGCTTGTGTGCACCCTCAGCTGCACTGACTTCAGCACAGAGTGGGCAGGGTGCTCAAAGCACTTAATTTTTGTGATATAGTGCAGTAAGATGCCTTACAGCCTATTCACACTCCTGGTTGATGAAGAAATTCCACTTGGGCAAAACACTGCGAGAGCTAAGGTTTCCAAATCTAGTGAGCATCAGATGTCGAATTTTTGTCTGACAGGTATTTTATGACTTTTCCCATTGCCATTAACACTTAGACACTTGAGTGTTTGAAAGTTTGCACGTGCCTTGAGAGCTATGAAGTGCTAAAAATGCACACTGATCAAATTTTACCAAGATCTCTATTTTTCATCTTTTCTGTTTGTCAACCTTAGGAGAGACTGGCTTTCTGTGAGTTATAGATCATATCTCAGAATAGGATGCTCAATTCACAGACTCACATGTAGCAGCCTATCTATTAGCATTCGTATTCAGTGCTAATATAAAAAGCTCATGCACACATTTAAAAGGTAAAAACACTTGGTAATATCTCAGGTTTCTGAACAAACGGGTAGAAGTCAGTTTCAGTACATGTCACTTTTTAATTATATTCTGGTGTAGCCAAATGGAATATAAAATAAACTACCGTGAAATGAAGATGTCACTCCTACACTTATCGCTTGTCAAAATGACCAATATGATGTGACACGATGATCCACTACTGACTGTGAGAAGTCTCTGCCCATATTGAGGAGCTAGGTTTTATTTTTTGTTTTGGTTTGTTTTTGTTTTGGTGGGGTGTTTATTTTGTTTGTTTGTTTTTGTGGGTTTTTTTGTCGTTGTTGTTGTTTTTTCTGTTTTTGTTTTTCTTTTTGTTTTTTTTGTTTGTTTTTGTTTTTGGGGTTTTTTTGTTTGTTTGTTTTGGTTTTTTTTTTTTTTAATTAACGGAAGGAGAGTTATTTCCAAAATCCAAATATTAGTTATTTACTTTAATTTATCTGATTATTTCAGATGAAGAATGATACCATAATGGCAGAACTATAATTTCTAGTAAATTGAATTATTTGCAATATGCCATCCAAAATCCCGTAAGTTCAGTTGAAATGTTATATATATATTTTTTTTCATTTCAATATGTTGTCCTGTTATCAATATGTCAATTAGAAAAAAGTTCTAAATTTCTTGCTGTATCTTGTATACTTTCCAGGGTTCTTTAGATTCTTGCTGATTAAAAGAAAATAGTCATTTCCATTCTCTGAAGCAATATCCTGATGCATATTTTGGTTGTGGCTTTGAAGTCGTATATAAATTAGTGTTCTTTTCTTCAAGATGTACTAATGGTAATATTTAATTCTGTAATAGTACATTAAACATGAGATGAAAGCTTACAAAGAGACCAATTTACTGATTGAGATAGCCAGCGGATGCTTTATTAGCAACAATGTTCACTTTTCCTTTTGTTTGACCTTCTTGTCTGTGATGTTAAAAGCTGAGTAAGCCATTTTAATGCATGTAAAACAGCAGTTAGAGCAGTTACAGAAGTCTTTACATTACAAATACCTTCATCACTGTCATCATCATCACTCCATACGATGTCAGACAGTAAAGAAAAAAAGCCATAAATCCAATCAGAAGACTCTTCCAGTGTCTCATGAATTATTCTCAATGGTTCTGTGCTGAGCTTGTGAACAGATCTTCCTGAGTGCAGAGTTTAAAACAAAAGTGATTTGAGAAAAAACCCAAACCAAACAACTCCTTCAGAAATAAAAGTTCATCTTCATTTTATACAGGACTAATTATACTACCTCTTTTAGCAGAAACAATGATTGTGGGTGTTAATTTTTATTATTCAAGCACTTGAGGACAGCTCTCCTTCCTGTGGAAGGCTGGTATAAAGTGTATCTTACTATACTTGCTGTTCACAGAGTGATTAAGGACCCAGTGTACAATTTGGTTTGATGCTGTACTCCAAGTTCTGTCTCCCCTTCTGGGGCTTGGTTGGGCAAAATATGAATATAGATCTCATTCTAATATTCTTCATTTTAGATAATCACTTCATTTCAGCCCAGTTTTTAATCTGATTCAGATCCCCTGCCTCTTGATGCCCATCTAGGATTCAGTCCCACTCATGTCATATGTCCTTGCTGAGCTCCTTCCTTCACACAAGTCCTGGCTGAAGAAATTGGAGAGCCTCGGGTTACCTACAGAGACAGGTCACTTCATTGCCATGGACCACACATGCAGGATGGGAAGAAGAAAGCTGTGCATTCTCAGGCCAAAATTAACCTGAGTTCATGCAAATCCAGATAGTGGCACAGAGACAGCTGTTTTCAAACACATACTCCTGTGATTCTGGTTCTTCTCTCACAACTGTTCTAGAATTTCTTTCACATACCCTTGTGCACATGTGCATTCTTAACTTGTGCTGGTCTCACTGCCCCTGTAGGCAAGCAAATTGGGAAACAAGGAAGCTGTGCAGGTTCATGTCCTTCACCTTCCTGGAACCTCTGATGGAAGTGAGACTTCTGCTTCCGACTGTATCCACACCCAGGCAGTGCAGCCATCAGTGGGTAATACTAGTATTCCCTTAAAGGCTTTTCCAATTGGGATTTCACCAGATTTCTCTGTACCTGACACACTACTTCAGAGAGAATTTTCCTATCTCTAACAGATTTATTCTGACCGTTCTCTGCAGCAATTTTCTATTTTCCTGAAATTTGTACCAAACATTGCTTAGGAAGAGGGAAAACCCTCATTCAGTCTATGTTACTGCCCACTGTACTTGAAACTGCAGACTGAGTCATTGCCTGGTCTGTGCAAAGCTTTTCCACAAATATAAACACCTGAAGGTAGACGACAAATGTGATTTGAACTTTTAGCCTAATCTTGCTCCTAGGAGTTTCAATAGAAATATGTGCCCTGAATTTAACATTACCAGGGTGGGAACCATACCTCTGTTGTCTTTCTGTAGGTAAATATTTTACTAGGAAGCTGAAGACAAACCTCTTCAGAACTACTTTGGATTGCAGTGTTCTGAATCACAAGCCAAATCTTAGCATTAATCAGAAGCAGTCTCACATGGACTTGCAGGCTAAAAATCATGCAAGGTGCAGGCTTAAAGGAACTTTTTCAGTGACAGCAGTATGAACAGTTATTTTCTTAAAGTTTTGTAGCAAAACTTAGATGTAGCTTTATTTGAAATATAAATGCATCACTGTGCATGTTTATTTTATTTCTAATTAATTATTTTGAAACACAAGAGACCAGGCTGACTTTCTATTGGTTTGCATCTGCTTGTTGATAATGCAGACCAAAGAAATATTGTAGTTAATATTTTGTGAATATTGTATTATATAGGTATGTGCTGCTGAACAATCAGACACATCAAATAAATTAAAAGTGTTACATGCTGCAATGACAGAGTTGTAAAGAAATTAATTCAGTACGCTACCGTGCACACTATTCTATTCAGAAAGATTGAATAGTAAACCAGCAAATATTTACCTTGTTTAGCATGACACTTATTTGCATTTTCTTCATGCATTGAGATGTAGAGATTTAATTTTTTCAAGTGATTTGCCACAAATTGTCTTCTCAAGCGTTAACCAGGAGAAGGAATACCTATACTTAGGCTCTTAAAAAGTAAACTTGTGACCTGACCCCTGATACCATTTACAGTTTACTCTAATCTAGAGGTGCTAAGGAGTGGAAGTGGACTAATAGAACGGACATGGCCAGAGGTGTCTTAGCATAATCAAGATTTTGATTCACAAGCAGGGATGGTTTAACTTTGGACAGCTGCCTTGATTTTCAGTGTGGCTATCCACCCTCCTTTTACACACTGGTTGCTTAGGGAAGGCTCAGTTGCTCTTACAGCCACAGATTTTTACAGCTGCAAGGACTACAGCTATAAACTAAACAAGAATTGGTATCAATTTATTTTAATATACTGGTCTATCAACTAGCAGTTCAAGAACTGCTTCTGTTTCACAGGTAGCAGAGCTGTCCCCCCAGGCAGGCAAGGGAAATGCTCAGAGAAGTGCAAGATCAAGAGCAGAGGAAATTATTCCAACCACCCCAAGGCAAGCCATCTTTGCTGATGAATCAGTCTTCAACATCATATCCTGGTCTTTAATTCATAACATCTTCATACCACACTCTGAAAAGGGATTAGAAATTATAAGTGTCCAGAGGCAAAATTGTGTGTCCAGTCATGCCTATGCTAACAGGCACAAGTTGCAAATCCTGTTTAACATAGAAAGTTTAGAAAAATTAGTTTGCAGCTGTATAGAGGACACTTTATTGGTATTTGCAAAATGAAATTTTGTATTCAAACAGATACTGTGAGCTCACTTGAGGTCTGATGCAAATGGCACAAACCTGGGAAATTATGTCCTCATGCACAGGTCTTCTGTTTAACCTGTGTTGTATTTCCAATATTTTTAAGAGTAGTGCTAATAGTAATCATGTGTTCTGGAATTCTTAAGAAAACACACCAAGTAATGCTGAAGTGAAAATTACTACTGATTAAATCCATGCTTTTAGTTTTCCCAATAACTTTGACAATAACAGGTGCTACGAGGTCCCTAGTAGAATGAAATACAAAGGAAATTAAACAATTGTGGTGTTAACAAGTACAGAGAAAGATTCAATTTACCTCACACACATGCAAAGAAAGACAACCATTTCCAGAATATTTGCATACTCTTGCTTCAAGAGTGAAGCTGAAAAAAATGCAGATTTTCATAACAAAGTTTGAGCTTCATTTTTTTAATTTAGAGATGTCCAGCAATTGAAAGCATGATGTGATTTTTTTACAATCATCTTGTAGTCAACACATTTGACTGGATTAGCAGTCTTCTGTCCAACTTCTCATTTCTTACCAAATCTTAGAAGACTAATTATTTTAAAAGTGAGCTCACAATATATTTCTTTTACTAACATATGATGTGTCATATAGAATTTGTAACTAATCTATAGCTATAACTAATATTATAGATTAATATAATTTATCTAAACTGTAATTAATACATCATATATCACATAAAATCCATTGTTCTAGAAGGAGAGGAGGCAGGATTTTGAATTTAAACTGTAAAGAGGCTATTTCTCAGAACATTTTTCAGATAGATACAGACTTGTGAAGTTTTAGATTTTGTTTAAGTAGGGATTGAGACAACTTTTTCATCTTAGATAAAATAGTAAACAATTAATAAATGCCTGTTGAAGGAGGGGAAAGGAAGTAAATGGTTACTGAGGAGTTCAGGTTAAGTTCAGACATGAAACATACAATTACTATTGAAGAATTTAGTTGGCACTATGTAATTACCTTTAATCACAGTTTAAATTCAGATTATCCAATTTAGTGAAATATAACTGAAAGGATACTTAATCCCTGGTGTTCCTAAACTCCCTCAAAAGCCAGTGCAGAAAGACATATTGCGACCTTCAGAAGGCAAGTGTCTCTCTTTCCTCTGAAATCTGTTGTAGGGTTACATGAATTAATTTCCAAAGATATCTACTCCTTTCCATTGACTAGAAAGGAAGTCTGAAAAATGAGCATGGACATGTCACCTTATTTTCATATTACTGAGGTATGTGACATGGACCCTGCTAGTGATGCTGTTTCAGATTTAAATCCTTCTTATTATTGTACACTTTGGCTAAGCACTTAGATTTGTAACTTTACATTCATAATTAATGCCAGGTCTATACAGCTATTCATCTTGATAAATTACTTGCATTCAAGAACAGCACTGATTCCACAAAAATGCATTGCCAGAATGTTTTGTTTGTCAAAGTCTTTTATTACTTGGTATAGTATAAAAGATGTTTCTCAGACCAGTAAAAATTCCTCTTTCTTGTGCTGGCATGTTCACTGTTGTGAGCATAGTAACAATTTTGTTTTGTTTTCAGAGGAAACATCAGAATTCCAGAACCTTCTGGAAAATGATGAAATTTGGAAGAGGTAAAGCTGACAGATTAAGAATTCTAATCAAATGGAAGGAATTTGTATACTAGCTTTCGAAGAAATCTTATTCTAGGACAACTCAATGGAATTTGATTGGAGAATATTTGCTACCTGTTGGAGATATACTGGAGATTATTTGGACTTTCCATACTATACATACACAAATACAGTTAAAATCATTATTTAAGAAATAGTTTCAGATATGTTTTTAGTATTAAATACTTCTAAAAAAATCCCTATGTAATTTGAAGCAGCACATCAAGTGCTACAATTCTTTGTAGCTCTCTAGCATTACTGGTACAGAAACAGTAATTTGATTAAAAATGTGATAACCACAGTCCTGAACTTATAATTTCTTCATTTCTGAAGTCTGTCTGCCTCACAATCTTAATTCTAAATGATTTTAAAATCAAATTTTTAACCTTAATGGTAATTAATAACTCACACTTAACAGAACTCCTTGAAACCAGGCAATGACAAAGTTCTCAAGTCCTGCAATTGGCATTAGGCATGTTCTTGGTAACAAGAAGATAGAAGGTAATTTTCAGGAAGTGACTAAGTATTTTTGAACAGAAAACCCTTTTTTTTCCGTCGGAACTGATAATGAGTACTTTAAAAGCGATGTTTGGATACAAGAATTGAGTAATCACATGGTATGATTTGCTGTAGCCTCTTAAGCAAATTTGGTTATGTTTAATAGTCTGTGTGATTTATTCCTGTGAAGTGCACAACAAAAAATGACTAATGGATTATCTGTGCAAATCAGTCATTAGTTACCTTCAGTCATTATTTGAGTCTTAGTAACTCTGCCAGAAATGTAGTTTCCTATCAATCTTTTTTGCTTGTCAAATGGTTAAATGTATACACAGACTTCAACCTATGTTGATGGCCTTTTTTTTTTAATTAATCACAGCAAATTAGTTAATAATTGTTGGATTTTCATCAATTACATATTTCGACTCCAGTGAATTGAATGCAATTAAGTTACAAATGATGGTAATTATCTGGTGCAAAGATTGATCTGTGAGATATAAACTGCTTCATTGACACTGACAAGGTACAGCTGATGAAGACAATTTCTGTTGTGTTTGATAAAATCCAAAAGCCACTAGCTTGTGGTAATAAAACATATTCCATTCTTAGTAAAATATTCTATTATAAATATAGAGACCTATATTTTAATTTGAAAGCTTATTTATTTTTAAGTTTTTTTCTTTCTACGCTGTGATCTTTTGAAAAGTAGCATCTAAGATACTGAACTCAATATACACATAGTCTCTTATTAGTAACATTCCAGCAAATCAACTTAACTGTCCTTAAGTCTTCTGTTTCATAGACTCACATTTTTATCGAGCTTACAGCTCTAAGCCAGAAACAGGTAAAACTCTGGTTGGTACCACTGAATTATTAGTATAAAAATACCAACTGAATTTTTAATTATATTACATATAAAAACTGTCCAAAAAGTGCAGAGTCAGCTTTCTCAGTAATTTCCATTTAGTAAGTACATATATTGTAAATATTAAGACTACAGGCTGTAGTTGTCTTATTCTAATATCAACCTTAGATAATTATATTGAGGTCAAATTAATAGAGGAAACCTCACCTGAAAGTGAACAAAGAAGTAGTTATAACTAGAATTTACTCGCCAAAATTTAGAAAGAAATTCACAAAATCTTACAAAGTAATTGAGTAATTTCAGGTCCATCTGATATAGCCCTACATGTGGATAGGAGAGTATCCATCCCATCCCATCCTAAATGGATGGGCTTTAAGTGTAGCTTATATTACTTGCTTTGATATCAGCTGGAAGGTTTTGATTTGATAGTTCAGATCTTCATTAGGTGGTGTTTTCTGAAACATATTTTATCTAAAATGATTTGAAGCTTTATTTTTTCTCATTCTACGGGTTGAGTTCTCTGACTATGAACACAGCTCTTCAGATCTGTAAGGGCATCTGTAATGCCCTTTAAAGGGCATTAAAAGTGTAATATTAGTACCTCAGCTTGACATCATTTCCTGGGACTCTCCTGGCTGGGGGCATCTCTTAGCTGTCATATCTATTTCAAGCATGACGAGAAAATGAGGAATAGGCTGTTGCAAGCCCCAGCCTGGCAGAGTTTGGGTTAGCTGAGAAGCAGTGCTGCCGTGTGCTGGCCTCTGCTTGTGCCCATGCTTTGTTATCATCCACACACATATTCAGAACACTGCAGGCAGAAGGTCTTTACCAGGTGGGAAACAGGGATCATCGCAATGTTGGGAATAGGTGGCTATACCTGATGGCAACAGGATGAACCCCAGAAAGGTCAATTAAAAAAATAAAGAAACACCATTAGCAATAATGAATGTTCTCAGCTGTCTCTTGGCTAAAGGAAGCACTTAAGGAGTGAAGTGAGGAGTTGTTTAATCTCTGTGGGACTCCTGTTATGCGGCAGAAATTTGAGCTCATTAAAGAGAGAAACAATATGCTGTAGGTGTGAGATAATACAGTGTGAATCACAGCAAGGTAAAAACGTGGGCAAACAAAGCACAGTATTTTCAAAAATCACAAACAAATTCTATTGCTGATAACAATATATTACATATAGGTAATTCTAGTTGAGTTACTTCAATTTCCTCAACAGCAAGTAACCAAATAATTGCATCGCTGCAACTGTTACTGAAACAAATTACTGGTTTGATTTGTTTGTTTAAAATTAGAAATTTCACAGATACCATTATGCACTGGAAACTTGCCTCGTGTTTTGTGTCCCATGAAGCATATTTAAACACGCATTCTCCTCTTAGATCCTTCCCTATACATTGAGACAGTTTCTGGAATTTCAAATTTTCAGCTGCATGACCTCGCAAAGTTTGATCTATCAAAATTTATCATCTTTTATACACTGGACCTTTTGGGATAAAAGTAACACTTGCAGTACTGCAATAGTTCATAGACTGTCATTCTTTTCAGTATAAACTCATTTTCTAGGGGTTTATAACTCAGCTATGAAATCTGCTGCAGACTGAAACATGAGAAACCAGATGTCATCTGAGCAGCCCTTCTTTAAACTGGAATTGGGCTTAAATCCCTTTAGAGGATTTTTTCATGGAAGAGAGAAAAATGTTTTGTAGGTTTTAGGTACATTAATTGAAGTCTCACATAATTCAATTAAGAACTTCATTAAGAACTTTAAAACAGATAGGCTGTTCAATCATGCTTTGAATTGACATTTATAAATACAATATAAAATATATTTCAGAAGACTATAGCACTGTTTTGATAAATTCCAGAGTAGGACGTTTGTCTAAGGCTTTGCATGTTTGAAAAAGAGAAAAAATTATTTGTTCCATGAAGTTTGCTGGTGGTTTAAACTAATCTAGAAGTTCATTCTTTTTCCTGACTAAATGCAAATGTATTTTCAGTTTTAACACTGGTGGATATATAGTCATAAAACACAAGAGCAAAAACAGGTGCACTCTTCTTTTTGCAGTTCTTAAAACTTTCCAGTGAACATTAGCCCAAGAGGGTGACTACAGTGAGATGATATTGCAGAGGAAAAATGTATGTGTATATTCATTATAATTATTATATATTCCCCAAGGCCAGACAAAATCCATCTGTGACTGCAAGGTAGTAATAAAAATGACCACAGGTTCAGGCAAGGAAATGGTGACTTCAGACTGTGTTATTCAGAAGCTACTATGGGAAGCCTCACAACATTTGGCCAGATGTTTTGCATTAACTTAAAAAAATTAGAGATATATAATTAAGGAAAGCATCTAACTGGATGGGAGCTTCATGTGCTGTTAACTCCCCATTCCTAAAGGCATTGCCTCCACACAGGTCTGCCTTTGCTGCAGGTTTCTAAAAAGCCTCTTTATCTGAGCAAAACAAATTAGCCCCAACAAAGAGCATACTCATGTTTTTTTTTTACTTATGAAAACAACACAGCAAGATCATTCTGCTGTGTGTCAGTGTGTGTTTTCTATATTTTTACCTATATTATTTTGTAAGTAATTTTGGGTTTCATAGATTTGGTGAGGCTTCATTAGGTTTGATTTAGTGTGGCCTTTAGGTGACTGGCTAAATCACTGTCAATTTACTCTGAATATTGAACACTCTGGATCTGAAATTAGGGGGATGTTAATTAGCTGTAATTGGTCACAGAGATGGCAGGGAATTTTGAATGCTCTATTAGCCCATTAGCAAATATAGATTCCTGGGCAATCAATCTTAAGAACTAAAATAATCTTAAATTATTGAGTTGCATTTACCAATTAAAATGTATAATCCATTTATGTGTACAAGAAATGCATGAAATACATTTATGAATTATGAAGCCAGTTAAAAATGTGTGTTTTCTAACACAAAGGGTGGAAGTAATGAACTTGCAAAGCACAGTAATGTTGCAAAGCATACATAAAACAAAAATTATCTTTTTTCTTCATTTCTGAAAATATTGAAAATATATGAGATTCTTCAATGTGGTATACTACTTATTCCATACTCGTACACATTGTGTACTGCATGAGATTTGTAGTTTCTTCTCTCAAACTTTTATAATGCATGTCACCTTCATACCACATTAGAAATATTTCAGTCATGTTCACAGTTGTACAATACAGCACGATAGTAATGCAAGCTTTCATTTGATTCCTCAAAGGAATGAGCATAATGCATGAAAGCACACCACTGCAAAATTTAATTTCCTTCTTCTGGGTAGATAGAACAGGGGTGAAACTTTCAGGAGAGATCTAATTCTTGTCTCATACTTTCCTCAAAATCCACTGCTAAAGCTAAAGCTGATTTGTAGATTCTATCCCTGTCCTAACTTCTGAACAAACTGACACAGAGCCACCCGGGAAGAAAAGCCTTACACATGCAAACTGTGACACAGGGTCCCCCTGTTATATTTTATGTCCTAACCAGCACCTCCTGAATAATACAGAATGCTCTAGAATTTACAGCTATCATGTTCTGGACGTGTAAAATTACACAAAACTGTATCTCAAATCTTGCTGTGAGCAGAGCATCAAGTCATGTAATCTAACTTCACTTACCTAAACCCTGAGTGTTAACCTCCCTCAGTCTCCCTCAGTTCTATAAGCTACTTTACAAATTATGAATAAAGAGGTCCAGCAAAACGTAATTTATCACATCTACTTTAGGATGAAACTAAACATCTCTTTTTCATATCGTTCCAGGACAAATTTCATCTTGTATAAATTGTCAGAATTTCACAAACCTGATAGTTTACTTTTAAAAGGATATGAAATCATAGCAATCAAGAAGCAAAACCTAAGGGCTGGTACTCTAATCACAGAGGCTGGTGTGCATACTGACAAATTAAAATAATATATAAGAGCTAAAATACATATACTGATAATTTATGTCTTTTGGAATTGTTTGTCTTTCAGATAATGAGAGTAAAATTGTTAGTTATTGAAGGAAAAGAAAGCTCTGGTTCAACACTACAGCTCATATGTAGTGTTCTTACTGAGCTCCATGAATCTCTGTGTACTCTAGGCAACTCAGTCTAGGGCATTGCACTTCCTGTATTTTCCAGAGGTTAGCAACTCTGTAGTGTAATCGGGGGAAAAAATCCATGTCTATTCCTCAGCCAGACAGTTTCCTGACTGGTTTACCAGGTTAGCCTGCTCCTGGTTTCTGCTGTGCTCGCTCCTGTGTGGTGCAGTCACTGCTCCAGCTCTGCTGTGCAGACGGTCATTCCTGGCACAGAATCATAGTGATGTCCCTGTGGGAGCCCATAGACCAGAATCCTCTGTCAGCTTTGTAACTGCCCTTCAAAAATCTGCAGGCTGCTCCTCGGTCACTCTCCTGTCTCCTCTAGGCTGAGTTCAGCTCTCTCAGCCTGCCTCATTCATATGCTGTGCATAATTTCTGAACTTGAACTTCATGGAACTTCAGGTAGAGAAACGGGAGAGAAATTGAAAGCACTGGCTTATGAAAGGCAAGTATTCTTGAAATGCACTGCTTTTTTCTGTTTCATGGATTTAAAAAGCACACAGTTGAATATAATTTCTTTGGCATCTTTCATTTGCATTTGAAAACTAGAAAATTAATTTCAATCATGCTTGCAAAACTAAATTTACAGTCCCGAATATAACTGTTTGTTCTTTTTATGTAGGTCTGGTGTTTTAAAGAACAATATCAAACCCGAGACAAAAAAAAATACTGGGTTTAAGATTTAAGGAGCCACTTAGAAATTAGCCCCAAATTCTACTTTCTATATGAAAAGGAGGCATTACTTCCACTGTAGGCAAACAGTCCAAAAGTGAAAGTATCAATGCCAGCTACATGATTCTATGTACATTCTTCAGCTATTTCCATGGTATTTTTACACATCACTGGGTTTAAGTCAAAATAATCAGTAAGAAATCAGGAGTGGAAACCTAAGGGTTAGGATAACAGGTATACAACTATTCTTATATGTATGTAAATACAGAAACCAATCTAAAAAATCCTGGCCTAAAGAAGCACAGCAGTTCCTTCTCTTAATGTTGGACTATCAAGACCTGATTTGAATGCTGGCTTAATTAATGACTTAGGAAAAGACATATTGCTGGGAAGGAAAAGAAACAAACTCATGGGCTCTAAATACTGAAGTATCTTTTTGAGACCTTCACAAAATAAAAACTCATCCTGCCGATTAAATTTAACATTGCTTTATTTCTACATCCTGGTCTGAAAATGGCAGTTTCCATCAACACTTGTGATGGAACAACACTTGCATTTAACCAATACAATGTGAACAGAATTCCATCTGCTTAGAAAGTTTCCTTCAGACTCTGGTACAGATACAGATTCTTATTGCTTAGCATTACCCTGACTTGTTTATTGAGCACGTGTGACCTTATAGCAAGTTCAGAAATTTCTGAGTTTTAGAGTTTAGTCTGAGTTATGCCCTGGTTCTTGACTGTTCACTGAAAACATTAAGAACTTGATTAACTGCTTGACTGATTGATTGACTGATTAATATTTCATATAGAAAACTGAAGTTGAATATAACAATTTCTCTTAGCTTGTCTCTCTGTTGTAGCATCAAACGTTTGGTGTCCAAACTAAAATCTGATGCTTACTTTGGAAAGATTTCTCAAAAATAACTTTATGTTTTCTTGGTACTCCAAAGATGTTCTTCTGAAAACAACGACAGATGAGAAGAAAATTTAAGAAAGTTTTGTGGTACATTTTCTCCACATTTCAAGCTCTGTGACATCTATTGATCCAGGATTTGTTGGTCTCTTTCAAGATCTATATGTGTTTCAAAAGCTTTCTAAGTAAATCTTGAAGTCAATATTGATATATAGCAGGACAAAAAAAAAAAAAAATCTATGCATTTATCAGTAAACTAATAAAGTCCAGGAAATTTACTTCAAAATATCAATTCCATTTCTTTTGAATTAAACAGCTGAATGCCGAATTTCAATTCCTAGTTAATTATTGTGACAGATGTGATAACTTTAGAGCTGGAGTTCTCATTTAAGGAAGACAAGGATCCTAATAATTATTTTTCTGGCTCCCATACATATTTCCCAAGTGTTAATAGCTGTCAGCCTCACAAAGGCTTTATTGCTGAAGGCTGGCTGAACACTACATACCCTTTACAAACATAGGTAGTTAATTTATTTTCCATTATATATCATTGCTAGATAAAAGGATCAACATTTTATTTCTTTCTATCTGCTGCACTTTTTTTTCTGTTCCTCAATTAGAATCAGTCCTTGTACCACCCACTTCATCTTCATCTTCATCTTTGCTTGAACAAATCAATACGTACCCCAAAGCTTGATCTCCTTCATTTATCTAGCCAAGTCTTAAAACTAGGCTAGATTATTGAAGACAAGGGTGTGTCTTAGCTAATATTAAGAATCTGGTCCTCTGTTCTTACAGAGGTTTTTGACAATCAGTTTTAGGGTTAGCATGTTCTTCTACATTTTTCTGATCATTGAACTTTGTAATAATAAAAAGAATACTCAAGGCAACTATGAAAGACTATATTTCTGAAAATATTAATTAATACTAATTGCATTTTCCTGGAAAAAAAAATAGAAGTTTTAAAACAGAAATCTGACCTTACGTGCTTATATACATTTTATGTTATTGTCAACATATTAATTTTCCAGGATGAGGATAGGCTGCAAAATGGAGAGACCTAAATTATAAAGGTGTATGAGGTGTAAACTAATGTGTTCTGACATTTCTCACAATATCTTCTCTCTTGGTAAACTCAGCAGAGACACTGTGTTGTCCCCAAGGAGATGAGACACTGGCATATTTGCATAATAGGTGCTGCCTAATAAATTTTAAAATTTGAATATACAAGGTGCCAAACAGAATATGCTGTTTTACCTGCTAAGTCTTTGTAGTCCACCAAGTCAAACATTACAATAGCTACTGCTGACCAGGTAACAATCAGAGCAACAACAAGAAGCCATGCTGCTGGTGAGCTGAACGTTGTCACGAGGTCTTCTGTCACTGATTTCTTGCCCACTTTCATGGATGACGAAGGAACGGATCCGTTCTTACCATCTATTATCGTCGTGGTTGTAGACATGTGTCCTATACAAACAGACAAAATAGAGAAAAACAGGGTAACGACTTGGATCCTTTAAGCCAAGAATAGGAATGCTCTTTCGAAATTGTTTTGTCATCAGAATGTTTAAAATAAATATAAATGTTGTATTACTAAAAAAAGGTTCTTGGGCTTTCTGGAAGAAGTAGTCACGACAAGCTTTTTTTATTATATGACATTTTTGAGTCTGCTACAAATAGCTACAAGCCTAGGAGAGTGATTGATGAAAGCATAAAACATTATTACCCTCCAAAGGATTGTCTTGTTACGGGCTGTAGGCTAGATTCTCAGGTGATGTGATTAAGTGAACTTCCATTGACTTTAATGGAGCTAATGTATCTATGCCACTTGAGGTTTGGCTGGAATTCTGCTGTGAAGGGCATGTATCAGTAGCAATAGAAATAGATATACTTCATTTCATCTAATAGATCTAGAAACACAAATGATTTCCATGTCCAGGATCCTTAAAAGTTGTGAGTAAGATTGTAGCTGATTTTCAAAAACCTTTGTTTGTGGAATTTTTGACTTAATGAAATAATCTCCTAAGAAACAAGAGCTACAATGCCAAAGCAGCCTTGATTCCAGAAAGCATAGGTTTGGTGATAAAAAGCTGGTAGGAAGTTAAATGCTACTTAGCTAAGTGACCAGCTGACACACATTAACTATGTAATGGACAATAACAGTAGTGACTTAACCCACTTCTTCCTCAGGTATTAAAAACGTTAATTCTGGACACAAACCAAAACTATGGTAACTGAAACCTAACCGTATTTGAAAATTCTCAACTTAATCTGCCTCATAAAGTACATTTTGATAACCTAAACAATCTAGGGAAGTACATTTTTTTTCCATTATATACAATAACAATAGTAAAAGTATTCTGAACACCACAGTTCAAACTAGTAGAAGACCACGGTATCTCCACTTAGTTTGCGATATCTTCTTGTACGTTACAGTTAAAATCTTCAAAGATATACCACATGTGTTCTTGGTCTGGCTGTTGACACCAGCTTGCATACATTAATTTCAATGATTTAAGAGACCCTTGCCCATACAGACATCTAAAATTTAAAGGAATCAGGTGACACCTGTTTTGTGCAGATCTGTGTTTTTCGCTTGCTGTTTACTTGTCACAGTTGATACAACCTATAAAAATTATATTTTCTATGTGACAGAGTTGCTCTATATGAAGGTAAACAAATTCAATTTCACTTTTGACATAGAAAATGACAAATAGGCAGTGAGAAACTTTTGCTGGCTGTTGAAGACTTTCCAATATTTACCATCACAACCTCTATTTAGTCTCTGAGAATCACAACATTTATATTCTTAAAGAAATAAATGAAGAAAGGATAATTTTACCTTTAATATTACCATATATACATACATTTTTCCTTCCTACTTTGCCCAAACAAATCTTCTGATCCTAATGCCAATGAATACTGGGGTTTTTTCCTTTCCTGTAGAATGTTAAAACAATATCCTCAGCTGATACTGAAATGCCCTTTTATGCATCTTACAAAAACATATAAAATTAGGAAGGACAATTCTGGTGGAAGAGATTCCCTAATTCTTAACCTGTCATACCTGCTGAGTTTTCAAATTCATATCCTAATCTGTTCTAGAATTCTTTTTATTATTATTATTTTATTATGCAGTGTATTGTATTAATGAGTAGTTGCCTTAGCTCTGACTTTTAATTTTGCTTCTGCATGAGCACCTTGCTACTGATCAGTGCCTTCCTCCAAGCCCTGAAAAACTGCTCTGCTACACAGCAGAGTGTAAAAGCCAAACAAGATTGGCATATTACATGGTTTTTGTTACTTATTTGAAATTTATTATTATTTCTAGAATATTTATTCTTCTTATAAATAATGTCTATCTACTAGGACAGAATGTATACAATTTAAAAAAAAACATATAAAACCATCACTGCTTCCATTTTTCCAAACAAAAATTTTAGATCAAACAATTCACAGCAGGAGGAAAAATCTACCAAGTGACAAATAAGAATAAAGATCAGCTTCCTAAGTCAGATTCAAAATCAATAGCATTTTGTTATCCTACTGCGCACACGATGCAAGTAATTTGTGCATGTAACAGGTCATAAATGATACATTATGTATTTTTTCCCCTTGAGGATATCAGTCAGAGTTTATGATGTGTAAGAGAGAATAGAAAGGTACTGTCTCATCTTGACAAATCTGATTAGTACCACAGCATGTCTTCAAGGACATCCTAGTGGCAGATATTTGCAGTTATAATACAAACAATTAAAACTCTCTGTGTGTATACAGATACAGACTTCTAATTACCAGTCAAAGGATCATTCCTCTAGATTAGTTGCTATGTAAAAAAAGTTCCTTACTATTTAGTATATCTGAGTTTTCAAACTCAGACCACTATGTATCTTCTTTGGTGAAGAAAACAGTAACTGATGATTTATCAATCAGAGCAATGGCGCAGAGACAGAGCTCAAGTATGCTAGAAGGTTATCTATGGCAAGCTTTTGGCTTTTGATGTAGTCAAGTCAGATTTCCCTTTAAAAACTCAGGATGTTATACAATAAAATCGTTGTTGTTGCATTCATTAAAGTGAGTGAACAGCTATTGATTCAAATTTGACTGGAAGTCAGGCTAGCTAAATACTGTTATACTGCTGGAGGTTCCTGATACAGATGTTTGCAGTGTGATTCAGGGGCCTAAGTTCTCCAGTGTTGTTTTAAATGCTTTACATTATCAAAGACATCCTCACAGGACTGGGAGGCAAAATCTACAGGACAGTAACTTTGGAACTGCCTAAAAAAAAAAAAACCAGACGGGATGTCCTAAAGCAAATAGAAATTAGATTTTTATGTCCCTAGATACTTATATAAACAAAATTGACTGGAAGATTTTATCTGATGACTCCTGAGAAAGACACTGTTTGCTGCTACATAGTCTCATGTAGGGTGGGTTGTATAATGATACCATCATCATTTCATGACTCCAAAATGAAGAGGCAGTAACATTGAGACGATGTCCCTCTATCTACAAGCATTCTATTATTGTAGAACCCAAGGTGTTATCCTCCTGCTTTTCTCTGCCTCTTTCTTGCTTTAGGGTGTGTAGGTGCTCTGTTCATTTTTGTCCACCTCCTACCAGCGCTAACTTTCCCTGCAAACCTTCAGTGATGATATTTACAGAGCTGGACAACAGAGAAAAAGCAGATGTATAGAAGTTTCCATCAGTTCAGCCAGCAGTGATTCTCCTTTTTCTCAGAAAAGTGACAAAGTTAGGCAAAACTCCTGCCCAAGAGGTCAGTGGGGCTTCAGGTGCCCAGTGGGGGATTGAGAAAGACAGGCATTTTTGTTTCTTTGAAATCACCTGATGGAGCCTATTGAGTTCTATATTTACAATTAGCAGAGGTCATTCAGCAGCAGGTTAAAATCAGATTGCTGAAATTTTCTAGGTATCCTCGCCATCCATATAATAAACATTTTCTCTCTCAAGACAAATTTCTGTGTCCGTATTACAGCCAGGCTGAACCCAAGTCAGTTTACTTTTGATGAGCACTGCAGTGGATCAGGAGATTCATGAGCAGATCAGTTGTCCCTGCTCTGGGAGAGGCAACATCCATCACAGGAGTGGAGGGTGCAGCTGAAGGCTGCTACAATTTCAGCCATCCAATTTTAATCCACTGCCACATGTCTGCTAGAGCCTCTTGGCACTTTGGGTTGTGATTGGTATTGATTTTCAATGAGGATGGGAACTTTAAAAAGTTATATATATATTTCTATAAAAAGATTACTCCAGGGATGTATACCTCTGACTGCACATCACAATTTCTCATGCACACAGGACTACCCCATCAGGTCACAAATGTCACCTTTACATCAACAGATTGATTTGCTAAATTCCAAACAGCTAAAATTCTGAGATTCTTACTATTCCTCTGGTTTCAGAGTTGTCACTTAGAATACAATCTGAAGACCCATAAGGTCTTGTAAGTATAAATAAACCCTGACAATTGGTGACAACTTTGAGGAGAACACCGTGTGACTTTCAGAATCTAGACTGAGCTTGTAGTTCTGGCAGCTTAGGTAAAATGTCCTTTGTATTTGTGGGCTGAGGCATTATCTCCTTAAAACTTAGTAAGCATGGAAATCCATGGTTAAGGATGTGGACTTGATTTTACAGTTCAACTGCTACACACCTTCTACTACTCTAGTAGAAAAATGAAGCAAAACAAAACTAAAAATCTAAAATGAATAAATAAACTGATTCTGTTCAGACTCATTCAGGTGAAAAGAGTAATTTTCTGTATTTATGCAACTTCATAACTATTTTATGTATAACAATCTTATTCTGCCAATAGGACAAAAATTAAGTAAAATATTTAATTTTCAATGTCTTTTTAAGGCTAGGCATATTAAAAGCAGAGGGCAAGCTACAATACTAAAAAAAAGAGGTTGTTCACTTTTAAATAATAATATTGTTGCTAGGGCAATGCAGTTGGGATGTGAAAAACCTCAGTGCAGTCTGCTGTAAATGAGAGAGCTGGTAGATTTTGACGTGTCTGTTGTACTCCCCAGATGAGCACTCCAGTAAATAGGCTACAGAGTATTCTGGATTCAGGTCATTAATGGCTTCTGTTTGACCTATTCCACTTCACTTGGAATATTTAAATACTAATTAAGGAAGCAGGTAAGAGAAAAAATGGCTGTATAAATCGACACTGAATGTTAAGCACCAGCTCAAGCCTTGGGCTTTAACCTGGTGACCTTATCAACCCAGCACTGTTGGGATCAGGTGGGCAGGAGACTCAGCCTGCAGTAAGTAGGGTACCGCAGGGAGAAGAGGACAAGGGATTAGAACTCTTCTGTGAAGAAGTGGGCAATGGATATAAAATAATCTGTTGCATTTTTTTTCAAGCTCAGCACATCATCCTTAGTGAGTCCACAGACCTGCAGGCATCACAATAATCACACTTTCCCCACGTAAGGAAAATTATTTCTACCACAAGAAAGGATTACACCTACACCTGTCGTTCAGGTGATACCTATGCCAGACTGTGACATCCTCCTGTTTCAATATCTCTGCTAGGGTTTCTTCTTCTTTTTATAGTAATATTAGTAATAATTCCTTTTTTCTAAAGCAACCTAATGACTTTTTCATGCTTTTTGTCTTGTTTATATATTTATGTGAAAACAAAATGCTGAGCAGAGAGAAGAGAGACCCTCAGGACCCACTGTACGCACTTAACAGGGAGCCTCTATCATCTTATCTGGCCTGCATCAGGGGCCAAAAATGCAGATACTGGACAACAACCAACAGAGTGCAGAATATTTCAGAGGAGAAAGAGCAAGAGCACTGCAGCTGGTCAAAACTTTTTGATCTGCTCCAAGTACTGCCAAAGGATGCAATTAAAGTGGATTCAAAACCATTTTCTGTGGAAGATCTGTAGCCCTGGAAGACTTCAATAGGTCAGAAACTCAGTCTAGATCCACTGGCATGGATCATGGTTTCTGTTGGACATACATGGAAATATACAGGCAAGACCTTTTCTAACACAGAGAAGGAGATACAAAAAGGTAAAGACCACTTAAATAGGCAAATTCAGCTTATCTTTGAAAGCTCTTCTCTCTCACTGTTATCTGCAACAGTTTGTGAGTAGGACAAGCATCCACAGTGCAGCCCAAAAACGGGTGATGGGCAACTAGTGTAGGTCTTCTGAATATGGATAAGTCTCTACAAGTTTTTGAGCACAAATGTGAAAATGTTAAGAAAAGCTAGTTTATTTAGAGATGCAGCAATCTTCTCTTGAAATAACTAACATTCAGCAATTTCTTCTCTTTTGTATTGAATTATATCTCTGTACATACGAATAAATGAATGGCACCCGAATACCTAAATGAAAAAATAAATAAATGGAGTTTCACAACTGATACCAAAATTTACATACTTTTAGATTCATTACACAATGTACCGAAGTGTTGTTTTACTGTTTATATAATTAAAGTACAAAGAGAAAAACCTCTCAACACCTGTGTATATTCACAATTTCTCCAGACTTTAAGGTAGTCTTTCTGCAGACTAGATGCTTAGAAAGCTGTGTCTGTGACTGTATATGAAAGAACATATGCAGATTTACTGGTGACTGATATTTATAAAAATGTAATAATCTTTATGAAATGTGGAAAATAGGCTGGAGATTATGCAGCAACCAATTCTACATGACAAAAGAACTAGAATAGAGGTTATGGAATATGGAGAAGATGGTGTATGAAAATTAGCTGAATTATTGGATTCAGACACTTATAATTATTATGATGGTTGGTGGTTGTATGCTTTTAATTTCCTTTTCTGTTATTATATCTGTATTGGTTTTATTTTTGATCAATACAGAGCATCTGATAATTTCAGGAAGTAGATAGTATTAATCTTTCTATTCATTGTCCAAAAAACAATGCACACCAATCTTTTCATTTCATCGATTTCAATAAGCACTTTTTAAAAGAAAAGATACATTCTACCAAGCCATTTCATTATCAAGTCCAAAGAAACTGTGTACTTCATACAGTTTCAGTAAATAATACTAATAGCACTACTATGAGGTGAAAGTTAGAAACTCTTAAAGCTGTATACTAACGTGACACATATTTTGAGATTGTAATAATTGTGGTTGCATAGGGTGCTGTGGTGAGTTGACCCTGGCTGGATGCCAGATGCCCACCAAAGCTGTAATACTCCTTTCCTTCCCTGGACAGAGGATAGAAAATGTAAGAAAAGGCTCATGGGTTGAGACAGGAACAGGAAGAAATCAGGCACCAGTTGTCACCATGGGAAAAACAGACTGGACTTAGGGAAATTAGCTGAATCAATCAGAATAGATAATTAGAAATATAATTTAAATCATTCAGCCACTTTCTTAATTTCACTTCAAATTTTCTCTGCCTCCTCCCTGCAGAAGTGCAGGGGGAGAGGGAATGGGTGTTGTGGTCAGTCGGTTCATTACATTCTGTATCTGCTGCATTTTTTCCTCAGGGGGAGGACTCACACTCTTCCCCTGCTCCAGCATGGAGTCTCTCTACCATAGAAAACAATCCTCCATGAACTTCTCCAACTTGAGGCTTTCCCGTGGGCTGTAGTTCTTCACAAACTGCTCCAGGGTGGGCCCTTCTCTGGGGTGCAGTCCTCCAGGAAATGGCTGCTCCAACACTGATTCCCCAGAGGATCGCATTTCTGCCAGGAGCTCTAGCCAGGCTCTAGCATGGATTTCCCATGGGCTCACAGCCTCCTGTGGGCACACACCTGCTCTGGTGTGGAATCCTCCCGGGGAGCAGGTGAAGATCTGCTCCCCTGTAGAACTGCAGGGAGCCAGCCTGCCTTACCATGGGCTGCACCTTGGGCTGCGGGTGACTGGGGCACCTTCTCCTTCATTGACCTTGTGGTCTGCAGAGCTGTTCCTCTCACTTATTCTCTCTCCTCTCTCGAGCTGAAGTTTTTTTTTTTTATTTCTTCCCTTCCTAAATCTTTTATCTCAAAGGTGCTACTGTCATCATGACGGAATCAGTCTTGGCCAGTGGCGGGTCCATCTTGGGGCCATAAGATATTGGGTCTGTCAAATATGGGGGAAGCTTCTGGCAACTTCATCCAGGAACCACCTCTGTATCCTCCCCCACTACCAAAATCTTTCCATGAAAACCCAGTACAGATGCAGTACACTACCACGGGCTATGTGGAAAAAAGTGAAGGATCTCAGTAGAAAATAACTAATACTAAGTAGAAAACCCCCATAGCTGTATGATCAGAAAATTTCCTTCCAATGATGTACAATCAGATTGCAGCAGGGACTGGACAACTACAAGTAAGGAAAAAGGACTTTTGAATATGAAGATACAATCTCTGACTCAGGATTTTCTTTATTTCATTTCCCTGAATGCTAAGCAAGTATATTGACAGGGCAGAGTCTAAGCATTTAATGCCTGAACTTAATTTTTTTTCCTCAACAGTGGCTGCTGAAAAAGACAAGATACTTTCAAACCTTCATTTTTTATCTGCTAAAATTATTTGAACGCATATATCTGATATTTTTTCCCTGAAGATAGCTGCAAAGATTGCCTTAAAACAAACTTCTGTGTATATAAAAGATTGGTTGTACCTTGTGTAAGAAGTTGACATATGTGGTTAACTCCTTGCCATGCAGATTCAAATGATAGATTTGGACTTTTGCTGTACAAAAGGAGTCAGAATTCCCTGAAGGCATTCTGGAATTCACCTCCCTACTGATCAAGGAGAGAAATTCACGCAGTAGCAATAGAGGATGGTTTCTCTAGAAAATCTCGGAGAATGGAATGGGGTAGCAGGGCAGAAGGTCTGGGAAGCACAGTTGGGAAAATCAGTTTGCTCTAGCAACCAGTGTAACTGATAAAAAAGATCACTGGAAGATTTTGGAAAGGAATAAGTATACATAACTGCAAAAAGGTCTCTGCTCCAGCCAGATTTCCCCTGCAGGAAAGAAACTTGCTTTTTCAGGAATGCATCACTGGGTCCTGTTGAAGAAATATGAATACTAACTATTGCTTGTTCTGGAATAGGCCAAGGTATGAAATGTAGAATTAGATAAATTACATGTGAAGATCTACCTATTTTTACAGATGTCTTGAAGCAATCTGAGAACTTCAAGGAGGGGAAATGAAAACCAGTTTCAGCCAGACCTAAATTTCACTGTGCTTTAAAATACAATCAGCAGTAAAATAATTTAACTCCCTCTCAGCTGATATACTTCTAACCTTTGTCTTCAGAGGGCCTGGGTAGGTCAGCAGATATCTGAAGGATTTAGGTGTCCACATCCCATTGAAAGTTCATACAAAATGAACCCTAAATCACATTAAAAGTTGAACTTCAGAGATTTGGAGCTGAATTTTCATCTTTCCTTACATGTTTGAATTTCATAGTCTAGAAGAGCATTGGTTGACACTTCAAATTAAGCAGAAGAAATCTTGTCTCATAACTTAGCAAGGAAGTGTAAAAATGTCTTCACACCAAAATTGCTTCTAAAGAACATTAGGCTGATATGAGCTTTAACCTTCTGCTCCGTGGGATTGTTTCCTGTGTGCATATGCATTTCAGCAAGCTTTTACATTATTCTGATTATTCAAATACCTCAGACAAAGAAGGCATTAGCAGTAGTTAAAATATCTTCTGTGCTGTTAGCCTTATATGACTGATTGTATTGTGAACCTATCTGCAATAATTCATACCTGAAATTATTTTAGAAATAATAGTAATGGAGGACCTAAGGATCAGGTTTAAATGACTTGTTTTATTGGGAAATTTTGCAGATTTTAATTACAACTATATCACTTTTTACAATAATTTCTTGAGACATTAGCAGGTATGAATAATAATTAAAATAGGATAAATTATTTTATAAAATCAAAAGTGGAGGATGTGCGGTTTATAAGAAAAAGAGAAGTGCCCTTTACTGTAGCTTAAACTAGATACTAAGATATGGAAAAGGGACACTGAGCTGCTTCCTTTCCAAAAGGCAGCAGATTTCACCTTTTCATGATCTGAAAGTTGGAAATTTACATTTTTCTCTTTTAAGTATATCTTCAATTTATTGTTTTTTACATTGTCTTAGAAATGTGATTTTTTAAAAAATCAAATGTTTAATTTCTAGCTTCTCATATGCAGATGAGATAAGAATGCAACTGAATTCTGAATACTCAATCCTAAACTAGAAGCAGCCTGAAAAATTTATTATATGTTTGGCCCTACATCTGAATTTTTTTATTGATCGGTAGTAATACCTTCCTTTCTTTGGAAATAAATTGGTGCTCTGAAACAATAAAAAGTTTTACCTTCCTGTTCATCTTAGCAATCTGACATTTCAGAAAGAGATGCCAAAGGGATATTTAGACACACTTCTGAGTTGATATAAGCTGAGAGGTACATTTTATCTTTTAAAATGTCAAAATGAAAGTTGGAGAAAAACGATTGCCATTTATCTCTAAATAGCAGTAGACCTTCTGAAGCAAGAGCACTGTGTGCAGTCCCCTTGTTATTAGATTTTGGAAACTCAACTCCACACATCCTTGAAATATTCAGAAGGGATTAGAAAAAAATTACTTATTTTTTGTTGTTGAAAAAAATTAATCTGTTTTCATCTGTAAAATGATGACAGTTCTAATAAATAATGAAACTTACTAGAATAAATAGCAGATTCCACACACCTATCTTCACTCTGGACAAGTCTGCCAATATAAAGAAACTCTATAAAGACAATCTGTGCTTCTTGTGATGGAACTACTATTTTTCTCAAATAAATGTATTGAGGAATATTTAATATGACTATTTGCTTGATTTCTTTTATTCCAAGCTAACATGACCGTGAAGGTTGGACCAATTTTATATGCCTTAATGTACTGGCATTTACAGATTCTGAAAACAAAAGTAGTTCTAACAATAATTTACTATATTCTCTGCAAGTTATGGTGCAAGTCTGACCAAGTCTTCCATATGGAGCTACCCAGTCACTACAGCACTCAAATATGCAGTTCACCACATGCAAAGTTTGAATGTATATACTCATAAGTCATATAGAAGAAACTTGGATGCAGGTCATTTACCAGAGATAGAAGATAAAGGTATTTTTGAAAAACAACACAAATTGCAATGGTAAGTTATATAGTACATATATATACAGAAAGAGAGAGAGAGAGAGAGAGAGAGAGAGAGAGAGAACTTTGTTAAAAATTGGAGCAAAAAATTCTCATCTGACAGAAGGAGAAAACTCAAATAAGTGCTTGTGGCAAGTTAGTCACCTATGTCACTGTTAGATCTCACCTGTAAATGGCAATTTGCAACTGCATTATAGGTCATCCTGTCAGTGAGAAAAAAAAAAACTGGAAGCGAGCTGCTAAAGAAAACTTATGTTGTTTACAAAATAGTATAACCAATTTCCCAAGAGACAGTAGTTAGCTACAGTAAACAGATGAACCAAGGTACTTCATCTGTAAATTTACAGAATAGCTAGAGGCAAGCCTACTACATAGGCACCTAAAATACTAGGGAAATTAGATTTTCTGAAACTTGATTTTAAAGTTATTTTCCTATCAAAATATAAATCCAAAATAATTTCTGATATGCTATTTGTATTCAGTGTATTCCCATAAGAAAAGAATTCTAGGAAGCAGTGGCAATCATAGAAATTGAAGGCTTTGGGCTTCATTTGGTTTAATTTTCTTCTTTTCTTCTGTTTTTTGGTCTGAAAAAAATCCTTTGGAAAATATTCTTTCCATTTTGGGGCACAAGAGGGATTTTAAACGGACACAGAGAATAGAATTCAGTGTTTAGGTAAAAAATAATGGTGTGTTTCATAATTTTCTTTTTGCAATAACAATTCCTAAAATTGTAATTTGAAGTGGAAGTTTAACCTTGATAGACTAAATTAATAACATCATTCATCTCTAACCTTTATTTGGAAGAAGGCGTGATCTCCAAGGGCAGCTGAGACATGTAGGATATGCTGTCACAGTGAGAACAGTTGATCTTTTTTGAGGGTTCATATTCACAACACACCTGTCATCTAACATGTATTCTGAAACTCTCAAGAGCTGAGAAATCCTTACACTATTTTCCAAAGATTTATTTAATAGAGTCTTATGCCAGACGATCACATCTTAGGAGAAAACTTTATTTCAAATCAATATTAAGTAATCTGGGAAAATGGGATATTTTTAAGACTGTTGAGACCCATTCCTGAACCAGCTACCTTATTTTAGCCATATCTTAATCCATTTTACTCAGGATTATACTCTGACCAAGTTTTGGAATGTGTGAAAAACTTTTCAATTTAAGTTTGATGAGAAAAATCACTACATAATATTCATGTACAGGTACAGAGCCTTAGGCACCATTTCTTTTCTCTTTTTCTCCCTGTGCAGATGTTTTTGTGGAAGCTCATGTACACACAAAAAAAACCAAGAAAATTTAGGATTATTTGAAGGCTACCTGAGGAAAAACCAAAATTCCTTCAGTAACTGTATCCATTCTTTGCATCCTTCCTCCTGCCAGCACAAATCATTCAACACCTCTCTGCAGAACAAGGTCATGAGTAAGTTTTAGAAATTGTCAGCAACATCTGAGTTTTAGCCACAAGTAAATTAACACCAAAGAGTCTATGAATGCATCTGTCTTGTACCCATACCTGAGTCCAGAGAACATATAATATTGATAATTTTCACACTGTTATATTCCAATTAAGAAAGAAAGCAAAATAGTTCCTTAGAAACATAATGAATAGCCTAAAGGTTGCTTTAGGGACTCATATGTCTGTGACCTGGATTTCAGGTCCCAAACCCATTTATTATAAGGGGATAGAGATTTACCTACTATTAAACTTTCCTACCAAACCTCTTCAGACCTCTGCAGAGTAGACAAGATGTATTAATAAAGACCTCAACAGGCTACATAAATATGAAATTTGTGTCTCTAACTTATCCCAGTGATAAATGCAAGAGCTGATCACCTGGATACATTATCTGGCTGCAGAAATTGAGCCAATATTTATAACAATTACTAGAAATATTCCCCATTAGGACGTGAGAAATTCATGGGTCATTTAAAATAAAATTTGAAATTACAGGAAAGTCTGGATTAAAATCTATGCTCAAGTAAGTACAGTACCATACCTCTCCACTCCTACTTGGAAAAAGTAACTATGGAATACAAATTTAGCTTTTGGGTGTCTGTTATGAAGTTTCCTTGCAAAAATGAGTGCATGAAAAGGAACACTTTGATGCATGCACTTAAAAAGGCTATTTGTTTTATTTCCAAACTATGAGTGATATTCCAATTTCTATGTCAACTTAACTTGAAATGTCATTTAAACTGTATGATAGCCATGGGAATATGCAGGGAGCACATCAAGAAATGCAAGTTTATTCAAGTAAGTACTTTTTTTGGTGTATGTTATGGGGCAAGATATTATCTTGCTAGTCTTTTCTGGTGTATAATGATGGATTTATAAAACTTTTGTGATTTACAGAGAAAGAATTGGCAGAGTTATCAACTGATTATTATAGCTCAAGGTTTTCCTGTTTCCTACAAAAGATGCTAACCTATTTTTCCATCTGACAGAGTAGATACAAATCCCGAATTATTTTTTTTCAAGTATATATGCCATCACTCACTAATAGTAATTGTCATATAAAGAAATGAAAAAAATTAATTTTTTCACTAAGCAAAAACTTGTGAATAGAACTACAAAAAAAATTCCTAATGTTGTGAATATATCCAATTTTTCAGTATAAATTTGCTGAATTTTAAAATAAAAAAATAGATTTTCCTCTCTCTTTGAAAATGTAAAAATTTATTCATATAAAAGATATAATAAAGGAGGATATTTTTAATATGGGATTTAAGCCTCAGGAGAGGAAAAAAATTAGATCCATGGTTTCTTTGTTTTTATTAAGTGTCTCAGAGAAATGCCATCTTAATTTTGAAAATTATTCACATGAAAGTTTTACTGGTAGGCTAACAGTCCTTTAAACTTTATTATAAACAGCCCTTATTCAGTGACATATAACATAAAAATATTGTCTCAATGAAAAGATTCCTGAAGCAGAAGACAAGCTATTTAAAAAATCTATCTATATAGACTTTGTCTAAAATATTTCTTTACCCTACTTACATTAAGCTTCTAAACACATAACCCAAACCAGGAAGAATACATTCATTATAAGCTTATGTGTTTGTAATATATGTGAAGTAAAATTATTGTCTACTGAAAGACATATTTGTAAAATTTTCTTAGTATAAGGTTCCAAATTATAGAAAAGAAATTCAAACTACACGTTCTTGGGCAGAGCATGGAATCAGAGAATCCTTTAAGTTGGAAAAGACTTTTAAGATTATCCAGAGCCCAGCCATTAAGCCTGAGGACTGCCAGGGCCATCACTAGACTGTGCTCCCCAGAGCCACATCTTTTAAGGACCTCCAGGAATGGTGACTCCACCATTTCTCTAGGCAACCTGTTCCAATACTTAACCTCTCTTTCCATGAAGAAATTTCTTCCTAATATCCAACCTAATTTTCATCTGTCAAAGCTTAAGGCCATTTCTTCTCACCCCATTGCTTGTTTCTTGGGACAAGAGACCAAACCCCACCTGGCCACAGCCTCCTTTCAGGTGGTTGTAAAGAGCAATAAGGTCTCCCCTGAGCCTCCTTTTATTCAGGCTAAATAACTCTCAGTTCCCTCAAGTGCTCCTCACAAGGCTTGTGCTTTAGACTCTTCAGCAGCATAGAATGTTGCAAATTTATCAATAATTTTAATTGACTGTCACTGCACTTTTCTAGTCAACATTGGCATAAAAATGAAACAAAAGTGTTGAAATGTCTGAGTTCCTCTTTCTGGGCAACTCTCTGCCCTATGTATGGATGAGGAATCTATTTCCTTATATTTTTGGAATGTGAATTTTTCTGAAGTTCATAGCTCCTGTAATTTCTGTGTCTGCTTTATAATGTTAGACATAGGGTTCAGCCTTATTTGGCAGTGGAAGACTAATTAACATGTAAGAAGACTTCAGCAGAGCAGTCCTCAAAACTCCCTGATACATCTTAGAAGAGAAGAAAACCTTTCCATTTGTTTTAATGGCATGATCAGCCCCAAAAGCTTTCATAATATTAAAGCTTTGTCTCAGTACAGTTCAAAAGATTTTATTTCAAGTTTTAAAAAAAGTCACCATCTTGAGGCAGGCCCTCAATGTTATTATTGCTAACTGGAACTGAAAGTGAGCTACACAAAGGAAAAATTTTGACCTGGTTGGAATGATAGCTTCCTTATTACCTCCCATGGATTCTAAATCAACTAATCTTTAGCATCTGCTGTAAACATGCACAAAGTCATCACAAAGACATTCAGCTATGCTTCACTAGCTGTAACACCTCCCCACATTCTCTGTAGAGCAGATCCATATAGCTCCAGTATTCCTAGCCCACAGTAACAGCAGGTGCTGCAAAATTTCCACCCAGCTTGAGTGCCTTGCGAGAACATCGGACACTTGCAGGACCTCTATGATGTTCCTGGCATCTTGCCTTGACCTTCGTTATTTTGTGCTTTGCTCTCTGACTGTTCCTGGGATAGAGGAAGACAAGAACAAAGTTGCATAACTATGCCTGAAGTTCAATCATGAAAAGTATGTTTATTCATGTTTGTCCTAATTTTGTCCCAATGATTTCCATCCGACAGAAAATCCCTTTTGTTTCATACACATTAAATAGAGATGGTAGCTGGTATTGTTTCCCAAACAACCTCTCCTGTGTTCACAAGTTTTCTAATTATGCTCAAACATGTCAATTTAAACACAATGTTCTCTTATTTACTAAATCTTCACATAGTCTCAAGTCATATCCAAATTGTGGAATTCTATTTTGTGTATTTTTATAGATCAAATCTGGATTTAGTTGCCCCTAGTCTTCTAATATTTATCTTCCCTCCAGTTCACACTCCTTGCAAGGCCATATTATTTTCATTCTGAAAAAAAGAAGCAATGGGAATCTCCTAACTTCTGGCTTGCTGCTCCTCTACACTAAGCATAACACAGGCTTCCCATGAGTGCAGTTGTCTTCTTCAGCTATTTTTTAAGCTTTTTCTACACATTCAACATATATATAAAGTTCCTTGAACATTTCTTTCTTGGATTTTAAGAATACCTAAGCTACTGCTGCCTTCTAATTTCAGGAAACTTTCAATCAATTGCCTGTTATTTCTTTAGTATTAGTACAGCTGTTTAAACTCATAACTTTGCCAGGAAAATGAAAAGACATAGAGATGTCCTCTGTAGAAGAAGCTGATGGTCCTTTCTAAATTTTTAATAAAGCTTTTGAGAATGACTTAGTTATTCTGCCAACATGTTTGCAAGATTTTGCTGGCTGTTATATTCTAGTCAAAGGCCTATTCATCATCTAACCTTTCTTTATTAATTTCCTTTTCTATTATATCAATAGAGTGCAGCTTCAGCTGTAATAATGTAAGAGCTAATAAATAAAAAATGCATACTTTCACATCTATTGAAAATTAACACTTACTTTACAGTCAGTATTTCAGCCTTACAGCTTACATTTACTATGTTTTTATGGTCATGTAACTGTTAATCTTCCTCTCACTAGCACATCCATGCCCCCAGAGATACAATACATTTCACAATGCTATTAAACTCTTATGATGGAAGACAAGAGAAGATACACAAGATGTATCTAATATAATTGAATGAGTAATAATGACTAGCATTCACAATATGAAATAAAGGAAGGCCTTAAACATTGTACTATACTTATTATTTTTCCTGGTTTGGTTTGTGTTTCTTTTGGTTTGGTGGGTTTGGTTTTGTTTTTTTTTGTTTTTTTTTTTTTTTTGTTGGTTTGTTTGTTTGGTTTGGTTT
>WBNO01028458.1:56174-78231 GCA_013400575.1 Peucedramus taeniatus
TCAACAGTAAATATATAAAAGGGTGAGTCTAACTTTGGATGCCTCCTGGTAAAATGCTCACATTTTCTACTCCTATCATAAACAAAGATGCAACAACCTTCTAGGAAAAAGAGAGTTTTAATGTTTTCCTTAGAAAAAGCCATTGAAATTATACTAAATTTATGTTGAAGTTACAGTTTAAATATTGGGATTACAAACTATTGAATATCTAAAACCTGAACTGTACCATATACATAGGTTATCACCTCTTTGGGGTGTTAAGGTGTATCCTGCACCAGATGTGTTCATGAACTAATACAGCTGACTTCATTAAGAGTTGCATGGATAGACCTGAAGGCAAAATTAAGGTTCTACCTGCTATAGGAGGAAAAGGTCAATGCAAAATTGGACCTTAACATTTGAAAAGATGTATTAAATTATGCCTCTAAAACAGTAAAATAGTTACCAGAAAACTATATTTATGGTAATTGTGTCAATTGTGAATAGCCTCTCAGCAAAGACTGAAACAAGATTTAGCCTTCCTGACATGCATAGAGAACCACAACTTAAATCTACATAATGGAATATAGGAAAAAATTGAGTTAATTTACATACCAAAGGAAGCTACAAAGGCTTAGAATCATTGTGCCTTTGACAATTTAACTCCAGGCAAAGGTACAGAGATACTTTTGAAGTTGTGAGAACATAAGCACGTACAGGGAGTAGCAGGTCTTTACTCATTACATATTTGTAAAGGATTTTTTAAAACTATCTTTGAAGATAGAAAAAGGAGACTTCTCCAGTGAGAAAGTTTTTCTGTGCCTGGTATTTAATAGTTTCCTTTCTTATGGTAAATGCCTTTGCATGGCACCAAGCAGAACCTCTAGACCAGATACAAGATCATACTGTGCTCTCAGATGTATTCTAAAAGAAGGTCAATTCTGCCCCTGGACTCAAGTGAGGCTTATTCAAGACTTAAAGCCACTGTTTTTTCATTCTGATTTGTAAGGACAAAGCTCAGCACTGACTATGATTTTGAGCAACTGAACTGATTTGAGTGAAAGTATAATATAGGTAAGTTTTAGCATATGGACAATTTGGGATAAAAAAAAATTAAAATTTTTAAAAATATCACTACCTCCTATATTTTTTTTCTATTTAGCCTCCTCTACATTACATGACCTGTTTTGTTAGCTCATCTCTTTTACTCAAAATATAATGAGTCTAAAGAATAATGCAGCTGCTTACAGTGTGCTTTATGATGTTTGTCTCATGTTGTTTTGCATTTAGAGGAGGAGGACAAAAAAAGTATCAGAGGCTATGAAGAAAAGGACAGAACATGGGACAGAACAAGATCTATCAGCAATGTCCTCTGGTATTTCTGCTACCTATTGGTGCCACTATCTCTGCCATCAGTCAAAGATTTGGTAGCCATGTACTTACTTCGCAATTACCTAAATCGACTTTCTTACATAAATCAACTGTGCTGTAGGCACATATTAGGAAAAAAACCAGAAGCTAGATCTTGCTGGTCCCTTTTGACCACATGCAGTTTAAACACACTCCCACTCAGGAATCTAAAGTCTGAATGGTTTTTTCCAATGCACTGAAGCAACACATACTATATAGAGGTACAGCAATATAACTAAAATATTAATTTTTTTTTTAAATGTTTAATGTTGACAAGAGAACATGACAGTGGGATCATAGGAATAATAAGCACCACTGGTTGTCCACAGCTTTAAGTTAAGTGTTTATATGCAGTGACTTTATATCTTATTTATCTTGATTATCTACTTCATGTACTGTATGACCAGTCGGATCTGCCAATTTAAAGCAGCAAGGGTGTGAAGCCTGCTTGTTTCTGCAAGTTCTCTCTGACCATACCTTTGGTTTGCTTTTAAATCAGTAAAAAACTGTGTTCTTCTTTTACATCTCTCTGAAGACATTTCAGTATTACTGCTCAACAATCCTCATTTTTAAGACCCACTAAAATGAGGCTGCAGTGGAGGAATATAGGCAGGGAACATATTTGCTGATGCTTTTTGAATCATAAACTAAAGTTTTCTATAAATGTCATTTTAAAAAATGCCCTTTAAAATTAAAAATTAATTTAAGAAAACCCTGTGCTAAGGACCACACTTTCACAATATTACAACTTTACATTACTATTTATAGAAATCACACTTATTTAAACAAAAAAAAACCCCTGCTATGATCAAGCCATTACAGTTGTGAAAAGAGTTAAAGAAATCACTAAATTGTTGGAAATCATTGGCTAAGCAGATGTAGTCAAATTAAGGCCATCTTTTCTTGAGAGTATAGCCTGTTTGCAAATGCAAAGAATCTGTTCCTAATTTCAATTTATTTTATGATTTAAACTCAATTATTATCTTATTTATATCAAGGACTAATAAGGATTTTAAAAAAAAGAGTAGAAATATTTTCCCCTAACCTTTGAATAAACATTACATGAAAGAAAATTAGCTCTCTCAGTTATATATTCTTATAGGATGCAGTGGCCAAGAATCTAAATTAGAAATAACACTATATTTGTTTAATAAATCATTTAACTTATCAAGAGAGCTTATATTTTAAATGGACTTTTTCTATTTAACCTATTTCTATTATCTAAGTATGCAAATACACACATATAAACAAGTTTTAAATGCTGGGTTTGTACCATTTTAATTGAATTAAAATTTCAATCCTAATGAAGCTTGACAGAAACCATAAGTAAAAATGAAACCATTATCTAGCAAAAGAGAAATGCATCATTTACCATTCCCAGCATTAAAAAAAAAAAACAAAAAAACAAAAAAAAACCCAAAACAAAACAAAACAAAACAAAAAAAAAAACAAAACAAAAAAAAAAAAACAAGAATCCAGATAAATTACTCACAAAATATAGAACTTTTATTAGGCCGATATTTAGGCTATCTTTCTTTGTAAAAGGCACAAATTAAGTGAGAAGGGCTGTATTCAGTTGCCATATTAGTCTCTTTTGGGAAAAAGATTGATGGATGACATTTACAAAAATCTTGAAATTTACTATTTTGAAATCCAGGTTTCTTGCTTGTTAATTTAAATCATGGCCAAAATTGACAATCTGAAAGTCTTTTCAATCATTTGGATTTAAAGAAATTCACCCTCTACTACTGTAATATAGTTTAGCTGGTAAAATGATTAGTTTGCACTAGTTCAATCTTTATAAACAGAGAGAAACCAGTGACTGCCAGCATCAGAAATAAAAAAGTTTTTTTTATTTCTGTAAACGGATGAGCTGCTTCAAATGGGGTAACTCTGATTTGTTTCTCTCTCCTCAGTATGTCCTGAACTGAAGCCAGACCTGTATTATGAAATGTTTTAAAGTAAAACAATTTCTGCTTTCCAGAACTGAGCAGCAAAAAGAGAATGAATCTACCTCTTACTCAGTATTGACATTGCAGGCAATGGGTGAAAGTACTCAAAATATTTCTAGACAAGATTTTTTTTCAATGTTTAGGACTCTGAAACTGTAGGTTGGGACTTCTGCAAATGTAAGTAGTTGCACAGATTTCATATTTAGGTCAGTGGTAACTGATTTTCCCAATAACTTGAAAGCACTAGTTGGATTTTAAAAATATTTCTCATTATATAAGCAACATTAAAATATGCTCCAAATACTTAAGATCACAAGGTTATTTGTGATCTTTCAAAAAAAAGTGAGTAAATATTCAGACCTACAGTCCAGCTGTTTGCCCACAAGTAGACAGGAGCTAACTGTGCACACACAGTTTAGCCTGTCGTGTACTAACACAATGCATTAGCTTGGTCCTCTGGTTTATAGGTTTTCAGTCTTCCTGCTACCCAGAGCTAAGCCGCTGACTCTCTAAGGTAATGAATTGTATGTCAGTGTTGCCTTGTACCAACTGAAGGTGCATAAATACTGTATTGACTTTGAGTAGCATTGTCCACAAATTCTTAAAACTAAAAGTCAAGCTTGGCCAATCAGTTTGGCCTCATGCTTGCCTGAACAGGCTATGAGAAAACACCAAGGCTGAAGCCAAACCAGCACAGTTGTACAGGCCTGCAGTTACAGGGGAATATAATTTTTAAGGAATTTTGGTAAGAATTTGGAGCTTCTGTTTCCCACAGACTTTTTCCACAGGCAGGCCTGGGTTTTCTGACTTTTTTTTTCACTTTGTGTAATTAGGCTGTTGATTTTACCTGCTTGTTCTGAACAAGGACACATTCCTTCAAAAAATCATAGCTAAAATTGTTGTATTTTCCTTACTCTGCTGTAATAGGTATCCTATCTTCTTCCTCATCAACATTGAAAGGCAGAAAAAGACATCTTTTAATTTTGAAAATTTGCTAGGTGCAAATAGATTCTATACAAACATCCTAGCTCCAAGCACAAACAGCAGTCTAACTGAAGGGTAAGAAACATCTCTTATGCCTTTAGCCATCAAAATGAATCATCTAATCCAATTTATTCATCTAGACCCCTGTTGCAGTCAGCACAACTGGCACATCTAGCAGCAGCTCATGAATTACCATGAGAAGAAGTAGCTGCCTCTTGCCTCCAGTGTGCCTTCATTAAACATTTTGCCAATTGAATACCTCTGTTAGCTTCTGACCATCACACTCATGAAATAATTGGGATTTTACCCTCTGGCTCTTGTGTGTTATTTCTTATACATTGGTAGTTTCATGTCTGTTAATCTTCAAGCACACAGATCTTTTTGACTTTTGAAAGGGTTTACATCCTAAAACTTTTCATAGTTATCCAATAGCCTGAGAAAAGGGCTGAAATGCTGAAGCTAATTTTGATTTTGTCACTGACAAGCTGTGTATAGCCTTGGGGCTAGCCTGTCTCCTTGCAGCCTGCTCCCAGACAGAGGAAATATGTAGTTGCACAGCTCTCAGCAGCAAAATAAGGACCAAACTGTGACTCATTGTCACATTTCTATTTGACTCCTGCTTCTCTCTTGCTCCACTGGGGAAATAAGTTGTGGCAGACAAACAGCTGGCACAGAAACCTTGTCTTTCTCCTCTTCTCACCTTCCTGGATTAGATCAGTGCACAGTCTCCAGAGCATTGGAGCAAGCAGAGCTGAGTCTCGGCTCATTCTTCCCTGCGTGGGAGGATAAAGTGTCAGGGGATGCCCATCAGCCCTGCACTGTGACCTGCAGGAGATTGGACTAGAAAGGACCAGCTATGGGGCTGGTGCTGGAGCTGCTGTGCACATACAGATTAAGCTGTACATTGGCAGAAGCCATTTCTCAGAGGTGTCAGCCTTTTTCTGTTCGTGTTCCAGTGGTGGCAGCTCCAACTACATCTGCCACTGAGTCCAGTCCAATCCCTGTGTTCGTAGACACAGTGGAATAGCATAGTTTGAGACCCATGGCTTTTTAGTCAAAGTCTTTAGTGGACCACAGGAAAGATCTTGGCTGCTACAAGAATACTCAGTAACTGCTTAAATGTAATAATAACAAGGGCAATAATTAGTATTCATTCTAATAATATGACTAATATTGATATTAGATCCTGAGAGTGCAGCAGAGTACCTAGTCTCTGTACTGAGTCTTTGTACTTTTTTTTTAATACAATTTTAAGGAGTTCCACTTTCTAATAGTACATTTATGTGATTGCAATGACATGTAATATGAGAATGCTGAAGATAATCCTTTGGAATTATCTCCTAAATACTTGACAGCTAGAGACATAGGTTCTGCCAACTTTCTAAGGACATTTATGAATTGCTGTCTTCAGGGATCTCATTTTGTCTTTCACAGTGTACATTTCACCAGTATTTCCACAACTATCAATTTGTAGCTCTGTAAAAGAATAAGTAACACATGTGGCTTTTGGTGGAAGTAGATACTGCAGGGTAATTGCTTATTGGCTACATATTTAAGAAACTTAACCCCATTGTCATTATCATGCTGTTGACCTGAAAGAGCTCCCCATTGCCTCTGTTCATCTCTGAACAGATCGCTTTCCTGACATAGGCTGTCAGAAAGAGAACCCTGAGATGTGCACCAGCACACCCTGCCAGGCCTGGGCCATCTCTAAACCAGCAACCCCAGTGTGCATGGCAGTGCCTGCATGGCTGTTGTGCCCTGCTCTCTGGTGTGCCAGCATGGTACCCCAAAAGGCACAGAGCCCAAGAGTCTGGCTCTGTGACTGACAGTGGAAAAAAAGTTATAAATACCTATTGCAAGGAGCAAGTGGTTTAGTCCTAGCAAAGTCATAAACAGTCCAGCAAATCATGAGCTGGCAGGTGGTATGGAAAACAAAATAAATTGTGTGAAGTAACAGGTAGTTGAATAGTTTTTTGTTTATCCAAACTATATGTTGCTGAAGTTTATGCCTAAACTTTCAGACTGTGAGTGCCAGTACTAGCCCCAGAGGAAAACAAACTGCAGTGAAACATTAGCTCAAGGCTGAATTCTTACTTTTTGCCATAAATAAAATTTCCATCTTGTGGATACAGTGTTTAAAAATCAGTCAATCACGACAAGTGCATTCCAAGTACATGAAAACAAAATAAAATGAAGCCAAACATAGCTAAACTAAACTAATTATATAGTTTATTTCCCTGCCATGTGGAAGGTCATCTTACTGGGGAGCTAATGCCTCTCATCATTGAAGTCTATGCTTTATACAAAAAGCCCTACAGAAGACACACACTGCTACAGCTGTAAAAACACTATACAAACAAAAAAAAACATTTTCAGACTCTATTTTTTTCCTTCTATGGTCTTTTGTTTCATTCTAGAGTCTTTAATTTTCTTTCTTTAATAAGCTAAATGACTGAAAAAGACTGGTTGGAAAGTCGTATATTTTTTGCCATTAATTTTGGACTGAAAATCTCGCTAATTTGGTTATTTCACAGATTTGCCTCATTACAGCTAGAAAATAACCAATGTTTCCAACAAACCTAGTTAAGAATATCTGAATAAACTAGTGTTGGTATTTGGGTTAGAGCTGTCAGGCTGAGCCACCTGTTTTGGCAGTATTTGCAGCCAGAAGTAAATTATAGATCAGTCCAACTGCTGATTAAAAAATCACATTGCCTCCCCGATGTGGCTAACCAGACATCAAGCCAGGATTGTACTACTTGACACAGTCCTAACATCAGCCCTTAAGAAGGAACAGGATCACTTTCTAATAGCACTTAATGCAGATCCTCTTACAAGTATAAACAATAAAAAACGGGAGATAAAAACTACATTTTTTATGCACTGAAACACCACATAACCTTGAGAAGCAGAATAAAGTAGTTCTCAGAAGACTGTTTAAAGCACTTTTTTATTTTTGTTATTATTAAATTGTTGTCATCTTTAAACTCAGATATACACTGGAAAAAAGTTGGAGTGAAATTCAACTAAAATATTCAGTATTAAAGAGGGTTGCATTTTAAATATATACCCCCGCTCTGACTTCATCTGATAAAGTATTGTTATGCATCTAAAATGTTATTTGAATATGAATGGTCAGGAAATATTTAAAGTACATGAAACATTCAGATTTTAGAATATGTATTTATTGGTTAATACAACTGCCTTTCATTTTTGCAGGCTGACATCTGGCATACTTATTTCAGCACAATTTTCACTGACTCCCTTAGAAGTCTACCTAAATAATGATCTCAAAGGGTTTTTTTTTTACCTCTTACCCTTCAGTAACTTCATGTACAGTTCAAAAATACTCTGTGCTCCCTATGGAAAAATCAGGGCCAACAAATTAAGCTATTCTGACACTGGTAAATCTCTGATTATAAGGGACTACCAAAGCATTTTCTGAGCAAAGGCTTGAGAATAGAACACTGAACTTCAGGCATTCCCTGTTTGTATTACTCAAATAGAGCTGCCTAAATAATGGTGTTCTGCAAATGAAACTAAGATTATTTTTAGAGGTGTACAGAGAACTTGCTTCAGTAACTGGTAAAAACTCAGGCTATAGAAGTGAAAAAGTAAAAAAAAAAGGAGAAAAAACAGGAAAGAAAACTAAAAAGGAATCCAGAAAACAAAATCAAGTGATCCTGGAGTGAAAACATTATTTTCTAAGAACAACAGATCATTTTGATATGCCAGTTCACTTATACTGTTAAAGCACATAGCATTTTTGGTTAATTATATTTAAAAAGAGTTACTGTACCTTCTGCTGTTATCTCGGCCATGATGATGGTAAGAGATACTCAGTTTAAAAGGTCAAGATTTACTGTGGCAGCTTAGATAGTACTTCTGGGTTGCTGACTCTCGCAGGAGCTGCAGAATGAGAAGGAGGGAGGTCCTCTGCTTTTTCTAATTGTGTTCCTTCTTCTTTTATGCTCCCTGAAATGTCTGTTTCCTCTGCAGACCTGGCCTCCCAGAACAACCCAAGGCCTTCCAGAGGCAACACTTAAAGCTCAGTCTAAAGTATCAGCTTCTAACAAAAATAGCCATGCCTCAGAGTGAACCTTCAGTACGTTTTTCTAATATCCTCAGAACCATACACACCACAAATAAAATGTAAAAAACCACAGATCCAAACAGGACAGGAATGCATAGAGAGGCAACAAAACTCAAAAGAACTGGGAAAGAACTGTTCAATGCTCCTACAGCCTTGCTAGCATAATTGCAGTTCTTTGGGGGGTATGTCAGGAAACATGAAATATAGAGTTCAAAGTAACCTTATCCATCCCAGTACAACTTTATTCTTAGCACACTCAGTGCTTAGCACATTCTTCCTGGCCTTATATGGCTTGGGGAGGGTCCTATGAAGCTCAGCACTGACTAAGGGGGAGGGTAAATTTAGGTGATTTTCTCCACTTCAACTCTTAGTTGCAGTTCAGAACCAATAAAGACACCAACTTAAACCAGTGAAATTGACTTGGATTTTTTTGGTCCTTTTCTAATTTACTGCAGCTATCATATATACCTGTGAAGTTCATCTAAGTACTACAGAACACTGTTGAAAATATTAATAATAATATTTTATAGAGTCTAGATATGTGAAGGCAATATGAAAAAATATTAAACAAATCAGATTTTTTTTCTGGGACTGATTAATGGAAATATTTAAGTAGCTCAAAAATTCTGTGATTTTTAAAAAGATTTTATAGAACTGAAAACAAGTAGATTCTTAAAAGCATTTAGAGGAAGTAAAATATTAACAATTCAAATAAGAATAATTATTTTAAAACCTGAGCAATATTTTCCTTGCACTGCTTGCAATTCCACAGCTGTAGAATAATGTATGGGGTCAATAGCTTGAAAATGAAATTAGCAGAAAAGTGCCCTCAAGCCAGCATACCTTTACGTAAATGTCATCGTCACATGAAACCAGAAACCATCTTAAACAGCTCTTGCTAGTGAGCCTATAGTCACCTTGTCTCTGCTACATGAGTTGGCATCTACCCTTCTCATCTTCCCCCAGGAGATATAAGCACCTGGTTCTGTGGCAAAGTGTGGGGAAAGGAATCTATTTATCCAATGCACAAGATGCAGAAGCAAAGGTTCATTAAACAGCCAAATCACCACCAGTTTTTTTTCTCTTCCCTCTACTCTTAACACACTTCCTACCTGCCACACCTCTGATAACAGCAGCTTTTTTAGCCAAAGCTTTCAATCAGTGCTTGAACCCCTTTCTTCTTGAGCTCTACTAGCCAAATGTTTTGCACTGACAAGTTTTGCTTACTTGATGCTAAGTACTCAGTGTTTTTCTGATCATCCCTCTAGCCCTCTGCTTGCTCCTTTAGCCTGTTCTTCAGTAGATCCTCCTCACTAAGGCTGACAAAGAGATTTTATGTAAAACCTTATTTCTTAAAAAATACTCTTTCATGAGTACCAGAATGCTCCGAGGAGTCACATTCACCTATCAACAAAACAGCTGCCCACAAAAGGTCAGTGGTTAGTAAAAGATGAAGGTGTGATACCAAGGCAAATCCCTTGGTCTTCTTAATTATATCTCTTCTGCTGAAGCAGTTCCATTTTATATGAACAGTTATATATTTGGGGTCACCTATGTTTTGACAGCTTTACTACTTGCTTGAGATGTGAGATAGATCATCTGAATACCTGAAGCACAGAGCTAATCAATCCTGAGAAGTCAGGATTTTTTGCACTTGTATTCCTATTCAAATTGAAAAAAATAGTAAAGTCTTAGTTTGAGAACGTGGGGAGAGAGATAAATTGGGAAAAAATTCATGCCTGAATCTTTTATTCTTTTATGTAGCAAGATCCTGAGATTGTAGACTATACTCAGACATAGGTGTTTGTATAACTAACAATATGTGCATGATTGTCTGTCCCTCACCACTTACATTTCACATCCTACCACCTGCCCTCCTTCCTCCACGCCTTACTCCTTTGTTACTATTTATGCTTACCCTCAATCATGGGCTGTCATTCTGAAAACAAAATATAAAAGCAGAAGAAGTGAAAGCATCCAATTTGAAACGAGTTTTCCACATCAGCCCAGTGGCCAGAAAGAGAAGTGGTTGGTAACCTCTGCAGCCCTTGTATGCACAAAATATTCATTCTGGGAAGCAGGCTAAAGATGACATATGCAGCAATATCTTCCATTAAAAAGTATGGCTTTAGGCTACTGTATTGGAAGTTACACAGTTGCTCTCTTTAAGGAGGAAAAAGTCAAGGGATCTGGGTATCATATTTACTAGAGAAAATCACAGCCTTTGTGAAAATACACAGAACTAAAATAAAACAAGTTATATGTATGTGCAAATCTGTTCAGTCTGAAAAATAAACATTGGAAATTTGGATTAAATGGAAATTATAAAGAATGTCATATTTATTTGTTAGAATTCTAAGCAACAGAAAATCTGAAATTTTTTTTAGGGCAAGTTAGTTTCAAAAGTTTCAAGTTTCAAAACCAAAAGTTTCGAAATCTGAAGTTTAGCTCCTGATTCAGTTTAGGAGTTTCTTTTAAACTAATCTGTGAAACTCACAGTATGCAGAAACTGCAAAATTTATACGAATCTTCATGCAAGTAAACATATTTTCCTGACCTAGTTTATATGTTGTAAATTTCATTTTAGTGGGAACCTTTTCTGCCTAACTTGACCAGAAGTATTCTTTTGTAAGATTTCCTTTCTCTCTCCTTGCTCCTCAAACAACATGTAAACTGAAAAATCTAAAACTACTTTAGCTCTTGCAAGTGATATCTAAACCTGACACACACAAGTTTCCCATAATTTCTTCTGATTATGCCTTGGGCACAATGAGAAAATGCTCTTGCCTCAAGTTAGCAATAGATGTTTTGCTCCTACTCAAAGGGGTTACGTGGTAAATGAACTGTCCTGGGATCAGTTCTCATGTTCAGTGGTGGGAAGGGATGAAGGGAAGTGTAGGAACAGCTACACCCTCACACCAGATTCCTCAGATACACAAGTCTGTGTTAGACAAAATAAAATGAACTTCTCTTTTCTCTATAGTTGCCTGGATAGGGAAAAAGTAACAATACTAGGAAGAGGGGAGGAGGGCATACTATATGCTTCTGCTGATGTCTGCATGTAACCATATGTCTTGATCTCAGATAATGAATATTTCACTTAGAATCCTAACTAATGGAACAAAATAAAGCAATTATGTGAGCAATTTTTTTAAGAAAATGCCAAAGGTTTACTTTTTGTCAGTTTCTAATACAAACTCCTGCTTATTAGTGAAAAGTTTGGTTGTTCATATAATCAAAGTAGGAATATAAAAATACTTTATGAGTTCATTTCTGGGTTGTCTTGATGATAAAAAGGGAATTAGGAGAGACAATAATTTGCATGAAATTATAAGGTAAAGAGAGGAGAGACTTTGATACTGATATAAGAAAGTATTGGAGGAATAGCATATAACTGTCATTCAACAAGAAAATGTAGGATAATTGAATTGTCTGCTAACACGTTAACTGATGGGGTAACTCAGGGTTTAGTCCTACTGAGAATCAAACTATTCATAAGAAAAGAGTTTTGTATCCCAGTGCATGCTCAGCAGCACAGCTGGGTCAAGGAAAGGAAACAACTTTGACTATGATACAGCCAATGATATCCCCAGGTCAGATGGGAGCATGCTGTTATCAGAAATACCCAGCAATCAACTGATAAGAACTAAATACAGGATGAAAGTATAATGTCAAGGGAGAGGGTGAATGGTACTGAATCTAGTGAGTAACAAAGACATATGCAGAGGCAAATATAGGATTAGAGTGATGTCTGCCAACTGAGCTTTGATGTGCATATGAAGCTGGTTTCCCCTGAAAGAGAATTTTTCTTTTTATGCTTTATTTTTGTTTAGGAATACTGTTACTGCTAGATGAGATTTACTTTCAGCCCCACTAGTAACACCATGTTTTCCAGTATGAATAGGAACACACATTCTGGTGCCTTTGAAGTCTTGATCAGTCAAAGATGTAGCTGTGACTTTCTATGGACTGTTAGACAACTCTCAAGTAATTTTTTTCCATATGTGATTTATATTTCATAATTAATGGTTCCAAGATTTTTGGAATCAACATGAACAAAATATAGACATATTCTGGTAATTCTAAAGCACACACAAAATACAAAACAAAGCAAGACTTGGTATCGCATCTGATCTAGGTTAAATCTTGGCATATATATGTTTGTCTCATAAATCAATTTGCACCATTTTCAGAGAACTGCATACACAGTACCTTTAAACAAGCTTTTATTTAATATGTAGGAGACAGTAGGTTGAACTTCATAGTAGATCTCTCCTACATTTAATGCAAACTACTGATGGACAGATAAGGAGCTCTGTCGCTGTAGGCTGACTGGTCTGAATGCAAATCAGCCTCTGCCTGAGGACAGCTGACAAGGACACTGGAGTCATATCACCTTGGCACTCTGAGCTCATTAAAGGACACTTCCAAAGCTATATGATACAAACATGGCAGGTACAAAAGAAAATATCTATGATACTGACTATTCTGTTTTACTATGGATGATATTCCTATTAGTCATTGTACTGCAAAACTGCTGAAGTAGCCTCAGTCAAGGTGTGTGAATAATGAACATTTTCTAACATCCAAGAAGGCCAACTGATTATAAAACTACTCCCAGGAAACAAGAACATCCTACTTAGTCTTCTTGCAAGTTGGCCAAATAGGCAGTCTATGGCAGGAAATCAGACTAAAGCAGATCTCTAGCTTAGGAGAGTTGGGTGTTTTCAGAGTTCTCTGCTTTGGCTATAAAAATTATTACTATAAGCTAGGTTCAGGGAGGGCATTTATTGCAGCATGTCAAGGTAGACTGGATTTGGATGACCTTTAGCAGCTCCGTATACCATGCTTTTCCTTTTCTTTTGATTATTCTTGCTATCCTTAATGAGTATTGTTTTATTAGCACCTATGGCGCTTTACTTTCACATCTAGAAAATTATTCAGAAGCTGTTTCAAAGACAAGTTCTATGACACTGAAAAAGGAATATCTGGAGCTGACCCTTTTTAAGAAACAATGACATAAAGTACACTGTAATTGTGTTTTTCTTTAGGACAATCTCTATCCAAGAGATAGAGATTGACCATGGACAAAACCTAGAAGATGGCCAAATGAGTATTAGAGATGGGGATTGTCTCTGACACAACATGAATTACTGCTGTCAAGTGCTGATTGAGAACTGTTCAAATATACCAAAGTATTGGTGTCAGGTCAAAAACGTCCTTGCAAAGCAAGGTGACTTCAGTTCCCATGACTTTCCTTGAGAACAGGAATTTTCTGAAAAAATTCACTGACTTTAAAAAAAATTATTTGAAACCACGTTTTTATGTTGAAAGAACAAAACTCAGAAATATATCACACTGAAATACCTAGACAAAGAGCAAAATTGTTCCTGAGCTTCAAATTTCAAACCCAACTCCAAATTTCCAGTAATACATTTTAAATTTGTCTTCACATCTTAGACTTATTAAATGTTTCAACAGAAATCTGCATTTAGTGGTTTCTTTTTTTTCAGATATGACCATAATGAAGCGCGTTGCCAAAAGCAGATGGAGAGAAAGAAAATTTTGAGCAAAAGTCTGATGTGAAAAGACAAAGACAAATAAATGTTTTCATGACAGTTACTTGAGAAAAAAAACATGGAGTAAAAATGAGTATCAAGTATGTTCAGAAATGTGAACCCTTTTTGGGATGCTTTAAACTATCTGCTCAGGCTGACCTTCACAACCGAGGGGAAATATCATCTTCTTTCCATTTAATAGCTTATTCTTCTGCTTGATATGGTACATTATGTACCACATCTTCTCAGACACTCAGGCTAGACTGGACCTCCCCTAGACACATTGCCAAAGTATTTGCCTTGTAAATAAACCCAGTCAAAGTATCAGGAGGTCCATCTGGATTTTGGCACTTTCATACTTTTCTGAGAGCAGACACACCCAGTGTCTAGGCACAGTGAATTAAAAGCCTTTTTCAAGCACTTTTTGTCCTGGATATCTCTGTGTGAACTACAGCTGCAGGTCTAAGAGTGGTTTTGCTGAGACTTTGTGTCTCCTGTGTTTGTGTTTGTTTGGGTTTTTTTGAATGTCAGGTTTTTCTGCTATTCCCAGGTCCCTGTTTGCCCAGGGACATTAGGACCTGCTTGAGTTAAGCATTTCCACAGATATGATAGATATCAGCTCCTGGCAGTGGATAAGTCATTTCCTAATGAAATAAAAATCCTGCAGATGAATTAACTCTCTATGTGCCACAGTCACCCATCCAGCAGTACAGAAACGTATGACGCAGAATGCTGGAAAAAAAACTGAATCTGTTATTTGTCACAAATATAAAGAGAGACAGATAGAGAACAAAGGAGAAAAAATATAAAGCAAAGTATTTCAACAATTATCATCTCTAAGAAAGAAACTATATTAAAGAAACCAGATTTATAAAAAAAAGTTTGTTTCTACAACAACCATCATTTTTCTTTGTGCTTCCTCTTTCTTTCTCCTACATTCTAGTCACAGTCTTGGAGAGATCAAAGCTGGAATTGAAGATGAAAAAGCCACTTTATTATTATTACTATTATTATTATTATTATCATCACTATTTAAAAATAAAATCTAATCTGGAAGTTTTTCATTAGCCAATTTAGCTTCTTTACAGAGTAGAAATAGAAGATGTGAATTAATAAATTCTACCTTGTCAGTGCTGACAGCTGTGACTGCATTGAAAAAAGTATGTCTAAAAATTAAAGGGTCTTTTAAAAGGAAAAATAATTTTGAGCATTGATGTCTTTACAACTCATCATAGCACATATATATTAATTTTCCTTCAATAATACACCACCATTTGTCATTGTCAATCAATTTAGATTCCTGTCCGAGCTCCAACACATGTCCATAGTCAACTTCCTAAGCCAAACCAAAAAGAATATTTGTCTGCAAAGCGTTTACTGAAAAGAATTGCTAGGTCTTTCTTTCTCCTCTCCAGTCACCCTGAAAGAGCAGAACACAAATAGACCAAATGCAGAGGACAACAATGATCCTTAAGGGACAGTTACACCATTTCTTTTTCCAGATTCCCAGTTTAAATGAAAATAAAAGCATTACCCCAGAGGCACAAAGCAGAAGATCCTCAGCTGCGTCCCCAGAGCTCAGAAGGCAAGGCAAGGGCATTGGGGACTTTTGGAAGCTCCCGGATGCATTCCCAGGGCCTGAGGAAAGCGTGCAGCGCTGGTACAACTGGCACAAAGTGCGGCTGCCAAGGAGCTGTTGGCAGGTGCTCCCTGTGGGGTGAAGGGGCCAGGGAGCCAGACCCGGCAGGGCAGCACGTCGAGCTCTTGTGCAACTGTAAAACAATCCAGAGCGGGATGAAAATATTTTCTGGAGGATCTGGCCTCCAGTATAAGGGTTTGTGCTTGAGATCGTTTTGTGGGTCTTAGAAGTAATTATAACTATAATTGTGTTTTTTAAATTCATAGGCAGTCTGTAAAGTGGACATTTGACTATAAAATCTGATTTTATATGCCTTGTACCTTGAAGATTTTTCTCTCTGGTCGCCCCTGCTTCTTCTGCTTTCCTCAGTTACCTGGAAAGTTCAGAGATTTGCACAATTCATGTCAGGAGAAAGGTTTTGTGAAGAAAATGTAGCCTGAATATTTGGATTCTGCTTCACCTAACAATGTTGCCTTATGATGAACTAGGAAAAAACATGTTTTTTGTTGCAGAGGTACAGACAATTGAGAAAGGGGTTTTGGTTTTGCTGTATTGTGGTTTTGTGCATTTTTTTTCCTTAAGAGAGGGAAAGTAGCTAGGCTTATAGTCAATCTCTGAGGAGGGCGGATATAACAATATTTCTGTTTTCCACATTTTCAGAGTAACAACAAAAAATGTTATTTGTTCTATAGATAAGAATCAGAGCATGACAGCTGAACGGGGCAAACCTTTGGTTCAGCTGCAGAAATAACAAAGGCCACACAACATCAGATACACAAACACAGGACTGAAAGTACAATCCACCAGAACATGCATTTTGCACGATCAACCAGAATATATACTTTTCACACCTCACCAAACTTGAGTTAATATTCAAAATCCTGTTTGTGACCCGTATACAGCAAAGAGGTGCCTGACAGAAATGTGGGTGTTACACAGCCCTGGGAAGGTTATGCAGAGGCAAAAGACTGCAAGTAGTGAGTGATTCATGCCACAAGCAGAGTCATGGTCCCAGTTCCCCTGTGTTACCTGAATTGACAAACCTGCTCTGTAAATGATGCCATCCCTCTTCAGCATTTGTCAAATGAGTCCTTCTTATCCTAATTCTCCCCACCAGTAAATTTTTGGCTTTAGTTAAAAACCCCCAACTTTTCATTTGTCACAGTAATGCCCTGACAGCAACAGGCAAACACTTCTGGCAGACTAAATCCTAATGGTCTTTTTAAACCACTCTGAGTAATGTTTGCAGTTTTCCACTCCATACTAACACCAGTGGACTGGAACAGAAATTTACTCTTGCTCTTTTCCTCCTCAAAGACTGACATCAGTGTACTACAGAAAAAGAAAAAAAACTCTTTTACATTGTCTGACTATGCAATGTCTATCAACCCTTTTATTGGAGTCAAAAAGTGTGGAGAATCAGGCACTTAAAGCTGGTGGTCCTGAAGTAAATTCATGTCTTGGATGGTCTGGATGTTTTTTGAGGGGCTAATTTAAACACAACTGTCACCCTTAAGTACAAGGTAGTTGGAGTATATTAATATTCTGCTGAATTATTTAAAAGATATGACTAATGCTTCATGTACCATAAGACTGTTACCTGCAAAAATAACATCTGTGTCAGGCATTGCTGAGGGGTTAGGATTTCGTCACTGGCACTTATCAGTGTTTCTGAGTGTGAAGGATTCTGCCAGGTTACCAGCTCTCCTACACCCTCAGGTGTAAAACCCAACCTACAACTCTTCCACATTGCCTGTTTTAATCAGGGTTGAATAAGAGTAAAATTTGGAGTCTCCTTCCTGAGCAAAAATCTCATAAACTTTCTGATAAACCAAAGACTGGAGTAGATATGTTACACAGTCTGGTGTAATACAAGTGTTCTTTCAAGAAGGTAGAAATTTATCCCACACATTGTTTTTTCCTGAGTCCCGAGAAAGAGCAATGTTTTCTAATGCAATAGCTCAGGGGACTAAATTAAATACAACCTACTGACTAAAAAAGACTTCTCACAGTCCTGTGGCAGTGGTATTGTGTCTTCATATGCACAAAACTTTCTTCAGTTGCACACCAGAAATGAACCATCACTGAGAAGAAAAAAGAGCAAACATTAAAAAGCATGAAAAGCAAATTTTAGTACTTTAATTTATATGGCACAACATACTTATCCCCCATTGTATCTGTCTGATATCAGATGAAGAACGTTTGGCTGTGCAAGTCATTTCTGATAATTATCTGGAAGAAGCTTTATGTTAGTTGTTGATCATGCATTGTAGTAGAGGATCTGTCACCAAAGAACCTTTCTCTCAGCCAACTTGATAAATTACAGGCCACTTTTCAGAGTTTTCAAAGATGTCAGCTAAAGCAAGTGAGAACTGTGGTAAATTTCAAAACCAAAATGTTGATTATGTACTTTATTGCTTGTATGTTTGCTTTGCATATGCAATCAATAATTGTAAACATAAGTATTTAATTGAAAATATGTATATGCCATGATTATACTGAAAGATAATTTTATTGAGTTATTAAAAGTTTTGCAGTCACTCTATCGGTAGTCCTTCATCAAATGCACAACATAGCTGGGAATGTGAGTCAGGTTATGGACAGAATGTGTGAATGAATGAATGAATGAATGAATGAATGAATGAATGAATGAATGATAGCCACACATTTTAGGGGTCTAGCCCTTTATTATCTGCTATTCTCAGTGTAAGAGGACATATAATATCAGTTACATTTCTTTACAAACCTTGGGGTCTGCCTTTATTTATTTATTTATAAAATAATCTTGTCATAGATTCCACAGAACTGAAACCTTATTTCCATAACTGAGAGTATTAAGATATTGTCTCTCAGATTTTACTTTAATTTTGTAAACTTTTCTAGTTTGCTTTGTTCTTCTTTGGACTACTACAGATATACTATACAAAATCCAGTAGTTTCTGATTTGAGACACAGTGGTAGCCACATACCTCATATCATAGTCATGTATGTAAATGTAAATTTACAGTTATGTAAATCATACTGGTTATGTAAATCCCAAGACAAAATACTGGAAAATGGGGGACTCAAGGGGTTCCATCAGTGGTCCAGATGTAAAGCTATAGAGAGCCCCAGCTTGAACAGTAGCAGTGTTGTGGTACTTGTGTCTGAACATGCTCGAAAGCAAGGATCTACTGCGATAGCATGAGCTGCAGGAGACATGGGGAAGTGGTTATCTTGCTTTTTAGATCGTGCTACCCTTCACCAGAGGAGGTATTAGACATAAGCATGCCTTTGGGATACTAAAAAGATATGGGTGCACCAAATAATTTACACACTGAACATTCTGACCCAGGTGCATACTGATGCCCTGGTCATGAGAACTATTTTCTGACAAATTTTCAGTTTGGGCAGCAATTTATGTCCACAACTCTAAAGAAGAGGTCAAGAGCCTCACTTGAATGTCTTTCTCTTAGTTGCTACAATTGTTGTGTTTCCATTAACATTATTTCAGTTGTGTCACAGGCAAATAATTTGAAACATTAAGATGTGAAATCTAAATGATTATTTTACAAATTTGTGCAAGAATCAAACCCAGTGTAACAATTTTACACCTGTGATTGCCTCCTGTGTCTGTTGCTCAACATAAAAATGGTAAAGGGAGATTCATCTGTTACTATTAAAAAGCAATAAATCAGAACTATTAAAATGTACACTCAGCACAGGAATTTTAAATGCTTTGACACATTTTTTGTAAAAAAACCCCACAATTAAATGCTATTTTTCAAATAATTAACATTATTAATTCACCGTTAAAAAGATTATTTGCATAATTTTTAGGCTTTATAATTAACACAATGATTTGTATGAACACTTTAGTCTTGAAAGGGTTTTAAAGGGTTCTCCTTTCAAATCAAGTTTCTATTTTTACAGCCACAACCAATAGGACAAAATTTTTTTGTATGTATGAAGACATACATTTTGCTCTTTATACTGTTCATACTTCTATTACACAGAGAATAAGAGTTTTGAGCCTATTTAGAAGGAACCACTGGTGAGAGAAATACTGTTCCTCAGCCTTCTGACAGCCACACAATGTAGTGTCCTTGAGGTGGAGGAATTCCAGCAGCAACTGAAATTTTACTCGTTGTTACAGCAGATAATGGCTTCTCACACCTTATGACTTCAGAGACAATTCCCAGCATTTTGTACTTGCTAAATTCAGAAAAAAAGAACCAAACTTGGCTGCATGAAAAAGTATGTTTAGAAAGCAGGAATGCCAAAATTCAAAATCAAAAGGACATTATACAGCAGTACATGGAAGATAAGGGTGGCAGAAGTATTATTCTCTTATCCCTCCTGACTTGAAAATAAAAAAAAAATCAGAACTTGAAATTTTCTGTGTCATGCATATATCCTCTTTAAGATAAGATAGGGTCAGAGACCAGGTGATCCCAATGAGCCGAAGTAAGCTTGTAACAAAAAAATCCCCTCACTTTCTTTGATTATTGCATCTTTGGTTGCTGTGCAATTAATACACTAATTTTGCAAAGAGAGAAAATTCTGAAGAATCTCCCAACAAAAAAGGGAGCACATCTAACACATGAATTCAGCACAGTATAAAAACATACTGTCTGGTCATACCAGATATTTCATGCCAATGAAATACCAAAAAAAAAAACAGAAATAAAAAAAATTATACTTAATAAGCAGACTTGTGTTTTTCTTCAGCTGTTAGAAAAAGCATTCTTCAGCCAAAATTGGTCAGATTGTATCAATATACTGCAGCTGTTTTACAAATCAATATCTACTTTACATTCCCTTCCTGGCAAATTTTAAAACTTTCACCATGTTTTGGGGAGTCAGAAACTCTACTATCACTGCACTTGATGGCTTGTCAGCTAAAGGCTTGGCTTTTTATTTTAAAACCAGGCACATGCATACTTGATTGTAAAGAATTCCTTTAAAAGTTATTTATAAAATGACAGCCTCTTTTCTCTCTCATTTCCCACTGGAAAACTTTGCATTCAAAAATTGGATCTTTTGTGTTCCAGATTTTCAAACATCTCCTGAATCTTTGTGATGTCAGATTGATTCTGTTGCTGAGTTTGAGGTGAAGTTAGGCGCTTCTTGATAGCCTTGTTTCACTATACTGACTCAAAGTTCTTATTAAAAATACTTTAAATTTATCATTTGTTCCTTCAGCTTTAGAGATCTTCTGCCACAAAAGAAGTACTGGAACAAAATATTCCCCATGTATTTCTCACACATCTACTGTCCTCTGACAGTTTGCATACACTGCCAGGACACACAGTCAGTCTGCCCTGCAGACCTGCTCCATCTGTTCCCATCAGGTTTTGCCCTTACTCACCTTGGAGCACCAGTCCCACCAATGACAATCCACACCAGTGAACACTATCAGACTGCTATCATTTTGAGCCCCATTGCTCCAGTGAAAGCCCTCTACAATTCTATTCCTTAGCTCTAAGGAACTGAGATGGATACATCGGCTGATGAATAGCAATGGATTGCTTTGTTTTACAAGGATCATCAGAAATAAGCTGTAAAATTGCCACGTTGTAGTTGCTTAGACTGGAGATGATCAGCACAACTGACCAAGTCTATCAGTAGTTAGACTAAGCTGACTTTTTCTTGGAGCAGAAGAAATTAATTATCCTAATGCAGTTCATTCAGTCTGTATCACCAAAAATCCTGCTATAGGCAATGGCCAGATAAAGGCAGAACTAGCCACAGGCCTTTTGCTCCCTTGAGAGCCTCCAGGTACTGTTTCTAACCACATGGAGCCTCCACCTGTCACTTGAGGCAGGGTTTTTTGTTTCTTTAATACACTATATCAGGGAACTTCGAAGCAGTTACTGACAAAAAGCTTCCCTCTGGATGTGTCCAGCACCAGGTAGGGAGCTGGCAGCCCCCCCTTTATGTTTATGGTGGTCTCACATAATTCCAACAGCTTCTTTGGTGACTGCAAAATCTCCAGTAACTGTTGCAGATGTAAGGTTGCATATAAACACCAGCTAAAATCAAAACCCACTAAGTACCTGTTGCCTTGATTTCAAGCCCTGGCCCATTTTGCAAAACAAAATTATGGAGCTAATAATCACATCCATCCTTTGAGACCTTCAGTGTCTTTGCACACTTACCTGCTTCCAGCTGACTTGACAGCTTTCCTAATTTATGAGACAGTTGCAGCAGTGCTTCTACTCTCTTCATTTTAGGGATTCAGCTCACTCATCTCAGTTTTCCCTGCCAAATCTCCATAAGGATCAAAATTCAGGTGCAAGGTATGGACATCTCTATATTTCAAATTTGAGCCGAAAGTGGAGACTAAAAACTAAATAAAGGACAAAGCCAACAGTTAAAATTTACTGATTAAGGAAAGATTTGTTATTCTGAACAAAGTATTGGAGCACTGATTGTTGTAAAAATCAGCACCCTTTGT
>WBNO01028459.1:4848-30715 GCA_013400575.1 Peucedramus taeniatus
GGGGGGCACGGGGGGCGCGGGGGACGCGGGGGGCACCCCCGCCCGGGACATTCCCAGTCATGTCCGTTCCGGGGGATTCCCGGCGCTCATCCCCTTCTCTCGCCCAGCCAAGCCCCCCCGTCTCAGGGTTCTGCACTCCCAAAGTATCCCCGGGGCTCTGGGGTGAAAAACACTCTAGATTACGCCCCCTCCGCAATTATTTGGTGAGCCCAGCACTCTGCTAAGGGGCCTGGGGGCCTTTGCCCTGCTTGACATCACACTGACCCTCCTCAAGAGTTGTTACAGCTATTGCCACCCTCTAACCTTTCGTGGAGACCCAAACTGGGGGCAAAAGGAGAATAAAATAAACCCTCAAGAAAGCACCTGCCCCCCAGGGTCTGGGATCAGCCAACATCGCCCCACAGGCTCAGCTTCCTCACCCCCTCTGGGGCGGATAGGTAGGGTAGGAGGGATAGGAAGGAAATGAGGCCCTGGGCTATCCCACTGCCTTACTTCCACTCTAGTCCCCCGCGACAGCACCTCACCTGAACTGTACTGGGTCAAATGGAAACCAGTGAGACGGAGGGGACCCTTGGGCTGAGAGGGGAAACCCATAGCCCCCACCCATACCGCCACATGAACCCTGACCCAGCTCCACTCCCCCATGCCTTATTTACTTACCCATGCCCATGGTCCTGCTTCCCCAGGACCCTCCTCTGCCACCATCCCTCTCCTGCCTGTGGGTGCTCACACCTGCACTGACAGCACCCAAGGGTGCTCTCCAGGCGAGCCGGTGCACCCCGGAAACTCCCACTTAGGTGTGTGCTCTGGGCCTTCATTATGGCTCAGGTTAAAACTATTCCCAGCATGGAGGTTGGTAACAATCCCGTGTGCCAGGACCGGGGCAGGATGCTCAGCACAGCAGGGACATCATCAGGGGGCCACCTCCTCCCTGGCCAGGGTACCCTCCCCAGACCCACGGTACTCCAGTCACAGAGACAAAAAGGCACTCATATTTATGCTTTAATAAAACTAGAAAGAGGAAAAAAATCAAAGGGATTAGACCAAGATCCAGCCATGGACACTCCCTACCATGGCAAGGACTAGTCAGGTCACAGTATTTGCTGCCCGCAGCCCTGAGGACAGGGGGGATGGCAGCCCCCCCAAACCCAAAAGAGCAAGGCAGGACTGTTCCCCACATGATTTTATTGCTGGTGATGCCCCCCCAGAGAAAGGGGCTTGGGAGACCCTGAGCAAAAGGGGCCAGGTCAGGCGCCAGCCCAGCGGGTAGAACCGGCGAGTTCCAGGTAACACCTGCTCCCAGCCTGGAGCACGACCACCCACAATCTCCCACACTTTCCTTCACCATCTTTCCCTTGCTGGCTCCATCCCACGCATGATTGAGCCCACAGACCCCATTTGTGACAGGGAGGTTTCTATTACATGTCCCTCTGCATAGTTGCCCCCCACAATCCCTCCCACTTAGTGAGAGCTCAGGATTTCAGCTCCATTTTAGATACAATTTAACGACCTGCCCCAGGTCCGGAGACACCCAAGTCCCGGACCTGCAGATCATCCCCACCATCATCCAGCTGCTCTGCCTCCACTCCCCCCATGCCCCCAGCACTCAGCACCAACACGGAGCAGCCAGTGTTTGTCAAAGCACCTTCCTCAGCCACTCTGCCACGATGAGACCACTCCTCCTCTCATGGTGGTCCCCCATCTCAGAGACACTGTGCTGGTGGTCAAGAGGTTTGTTCATGCAGGAGAAAGGGCCACAGAGCCCCATGGCAGATGCTCCCAGGGAAGAGGAGCTGGCATATTCTGGCCTTGGGCTGCCAGAATTAGGATCTGTTCCTCCAGACAAACTGAGGGAGAGACCTGCTGGGCTCATGGCTTCTTGGAGGCTCCTGAGCCTCCCTCCACGATTTTGTTGGCTAAAACCTCCTTCTCCTCCTTCATCTTCTTCAGCCTGACCTTGGTTTTGGAAGAAGAGAAGGAGAGCGAGGCCTTGCTGAAATCCAGGGGGAAGATACCCACGTCCCCGTCGAAGCGATTCTTGGACACCTGCAGGTAGCGCTTCCCTGGCCCTGTCACCAGCTTACGGTCTTGCAGGATGAGGACGTTGTCAGCCTCCTGGCTGGCCTGGGGAAAGGAAAACATCTCCAGGAGGGTGCCAGGAATGCTGCCAGAGTGACAGGCCTCAGAGATGCTCACGAATGCTTGCCCAGGTCCTTTAAACCCTTTTACAGGGCATCCCAGGCCACAGCAACTCCAGTATTTCCCCAACACCAACCCCTTGTGTTCCCCTGGAACATCCAGTGACCCACCAAGCACATCCTGCCCACAGCCCACCCTGGGGAAATGGGATCACTGGAGGGTTGTGCACAGAGAGCACCTCCTGCCCACTACTGCAGGGCTGGTTAGCATCACGAAAGAGAATGGAATACTCAGAGCCTATCCCCACACCCTCCCTGCCCCCCTCTTTAATTATCTCCTACTATATTCCACCCACAGTCCGTATTAATTAACTGCACCTAAAGCCCCAACAGAGCTTTAGCTGACAATGGGTTTGCTCTCTGCCTGCATCAGGACTCTGAGAGACATCCCACACCTTGTAAGTCCCCAGTGATGATCCAGGGCGCTGATGGCAGCTGAGGATGACTGCCCAACATATCCTAGCCCCTTCCTGGGAATACACTGCACCCAAGGGACAGGAAGGGCCACCCTGTCCCAGCTCACCTTGGCAGAACCAAAGATGGAGGCTGTCTGCAGCTCCTTCTCATCATCCTCCTTGCGAGGATGAATGATCAGGGTGATGTGGCACGTGTTGTCCGTGGCAAACTTGCGGAAGGCACCAACGATGAAGTCCTGGGCAGCCAGCCTGCCACAGCAGCAAGAATGGGGTCAGGGGCTGGCATTGCTCAGTGGCAGGGGGCAGCGAGGTGCTGATCCCCACCACAGAACCCCCCCAGGAATGTGAGGCAAACAAGCCCACACGGGAAGAGGGATGTGGTATGGCAGGGATGACTGGTAACCTGCTCACCCCTTCCCACCTCTTCCTCCCTAGGGCACTGGTTGCCCTTTAATGAAACAGGGTGGCCAGACAGCAGTAAAGGCAACACCCTGTGTGGATCCCCAGGCCCTGGCATGACAGGGACAGCTCCAGCACTGAGGGTGGCAGAGGAAGGAAGGGTCAGACTGGAGGACTACCTGTCCATAGAGAGGTGCTCGTGTCCCATCATGAACTGGAGATTGTCAATGACCACGTGGGTGATGTCGTACATGTAGACTGCGTGCTGCATGGTGTCAATCACTGTCCTGAGCAGGGGAGATCAGGATCAGCCCCAGCGATTAGTGGAGGTAGGGATGGGAATGCTGAGTCAGGCAAAGGGACGCAGAGAAAGAGATGGAAGGTACCAGGCTGGGTCCTGATGGGACCTTGGCACATTCCACCTCTACATCTCCCCCACTGTATAGCAGGTGCAACCCCATCCCCCAGGTAAAGTTATTGGGATCAGAATGACTCAGCACTACCCACACAGTCCCTGCCTACTGCCCTGCAATGCCCCCAGCCTACAGGGATCCTCGGGGCACAAAGGAATGCATGCAGGTGCCACAGTGCCTGATGAATAAAAGGAGTTAGAGGTGCTTGTCCTCCCTCTTTGGCAAACAGCAGCACTGCAGGTAAGCAGGGTGTGAGGGGACATGTGCTGCCATGGGCACAGGCTGGTTTCAGAGCAGCACAGGGTCAAGTACCCTCCTTCACCCCCAGCCCAGAGAGAGTCTGTGAGAGTCCCCAGCACAGAAGGAAAACAGGTGGTTGGCCACACAGTCCCCACACACCAACCCTGGGACTCAAACAGTCCCAATGTGACTCCTGCCAGCCCCAAATCTGTGACTCACTGCGGGGGAAGAGCCCCAGCTTCCCAAGGCCCTGCAGCACATGCCGTGAGGGGTAAATGCCAATGTGAATGGAGGTGCAGGACCATACTTGATGTTCTGCTGGCCATGGAAGGTCATGAAGTAGAGCTGGAGCTCCTCGAAGCGATCGGCCCACTCATCGTACAGTTCGAGCTGGTCCTCCAGGCGCCGGCCAGCAAACTGCGTCAGCATGATTTTGGCCAGACGGACATTGTTGATCTCAAAGCTGCCCCACAGCGTGCACACGCCCTGCATGCACAGGTCCAGGGCATACTCGCTGATAAACGTGGTCTTCCCACTGCCTGTTGGGCCTGGTGCAAGGACAAGAAGAGAATTAGCTGGGGGAGATGATCTGACCCATCCTGACCATTGTTTAGAGGTGGAAGCACCAGAGACTGAGGTAAGAGAAGCCCATCTGCAGCACTCACACCATAAACAAACTTCTCATGCCACATTACGCACCTGGGTAGTGCGCTTGGCCTCCCACAGCTTATGGGTCCCCACAGGGCCTGTGAAGGGCTGGGCAGCCAGTGGGGTGAGCACAGGGAGGGCACAGGGTGGCAGGTGGGAGCAGGGGCAAGGGACAGCCCAGGAATTCCTACACTGCCCCAGGCAGGGAGCCCTTCACCACATTGGCATGCACGGTCCCACTGAACTGAGGAATGCACCCCAGCCTCTCACACACCCCACCTGCAAGACAGGCTCAGCGAAAGCCTTGAACAGAAAGAGATCTGGAAGACTCGTGAAGCACCACCCCCAGGAGGACGAAGCCACCAAAGACCCCTCTGCTCACCCTGTCCACCAGTCATTGTGCCTGTTACCTGTGAAGATGGTGAGCTCCCCTCTGCGGTGCCCTTTGAGGAGCTTGTTGAGCTCGGGGAAACGTGCCCACTTGACGCCAGACACCTGCTCGGTGTTGACCAGCTCCCCGAACACCTCCTCGCGCAGCTGCCGGAAGGAGACAATGGATTTGTGGCTGGCAAGCATGGCAGAACGCAGGATTTTGGTGACATTCAGGCCCTGGTTCAGAGCCTCCAAGGGCCGCGGCTGCAGGTTGCCAGGGCGCACCAGAGAGCAGCGCTTGAGGCTCAGCTTGCGAGCAAAGAGCTTGGCAGCTTCCCAGGAGCGCAAGTCCTCGCCGAGCCACAGCGTGATGCGCTTGAACTGCTCCAGGTAGGGAAGAAGGGTGGGAGGCAGGCAGCTGGCACCCCGTGGCAGGGCCACGCTGGCCACTCCTGCAGCTTGGTGCAGGGCCAGGGCATCCAGCTCCCACCCAGTTAAGACCAGCTCTGTGTCTCGGCGGCCAATCAGGGGCAGCCCAAAAAGATTGCGATAGGAATCGAAGCGGGGTAAAGTCTCTTCCACGTAAGTTATCGTGCCCCCCTTTTTCTCCACCCTCAGGAGCTTCAGGCCCTTCAGGGTCGCATCTTGAGGGCTGAACCAGGGGAAGACGAGAGACCTGGCAGTCCTCAGATAACGCACACCGAAGCGTTTCAAGGTGGCATCTGTCACCTGTGAGATGCCGAACAAAGCCTTGGTCTCCTTGGTCTCCTTCTCATCCAGCAGCTCCCAGAGCGGCAGAGCCCGTTCCCAGATGCAGCGGGCATCCTCGCGAGCCTGTCGCATTTCCTCCTCCGTCTCCTCCGAGCTGGCAGGGGGAATGGGGGTAACGCCACGGTGCCGCATTTCCACGTTAGCCTGGAAGTCCTGCCAGGTGCCCTCGGCCAGGGTGGCTGTGCACAGGAAGCTGCCCGTGGTCTTGTCAATGAAAAGCGTGAACGGGGCATTGGCGGACAGCGGCTGGTCCCCGCGGTCGCCGGTGAAGAGGCTGGGGGTGTGCAGGCAGCTGTACCCATCGTGGAAGGGGATGTCCTGCGCCCGCAGGTACTGGCGGATCTCGGTGATGGAGACGGAAGGCATGGGCCCGTCGGGGGAAGGCAGCACGTCCTTCTTGTAGCGCCGCTGGCCGAGGCGGCCCGGCGGCCCGGGGCTCAGCGAGGCTCCCTTGCTCCTGGCCCCCCCGCACAGCAGCAGCAGGAGGCGGCTGGCGGCTCTTCCGGGCCGCAGGAGCACCAGCGCCANGCGTCACTTCCCGGCGGGGTCGGGGGTGCCCCGTCCCGCCCCTCCCGCCCGTTCCGGCTCCGGGTGAGCGCGGAGCCATGACGGGCCGCGGGTCCCCCAGCCGGTTCCTGACCGCCGTGCTGCACAACGGCGTGGGCCGGTACGTGCGGCAGCTCCAGCGCCTGCAGCTCCTCTTCAGCCCCACCGCGGCCGACGCCCGCGGCGCCAGGTACCTCCAGAGGCACCACCCGACTGCCGGGAATGGGGCGGGTGGGAGCTTGGTGACCCCTTAAGCGGCAGGACGGGTCTTCCCCTGGGCCTGTCAGCGTGGGGAGGGGACGGTGCTGCTGTCGCTGATCACACGGCAGCGGCGGGGCGGGAACCCCAACCTCCTGCGAGACGGGGCAGGAGCTGGAAGGCGGCACCGGGGGCATCAACCCAAATTCTGCGCTGTGACCCCTCTCTTGGGCCCGGCACGGGCGGACGGTGACCCATATGTGGCGGCTACGGCGATTCGTCCCTTCTCTGGCCCGGCTGGGGCTGAGGGTCCCCTCTGGCCCCCAGGCAGTTCGTGGAGGAGGCGGCACAGGACTTCGCCCGGCAGCACCCCGATGTCGTCCTCTACGTGAGCCCCCGCTCGGGCCCGGGCCCGGCCCCGGTGCTGCGGGCCGAGTACTGTGAGTGCTGGGGGGTTTGGGGAGGGGAACGGGGGGGGTCTCCCTGCCCTGCCCCCGCTCTGTGCTCCCTCTGCCCAGCGCAGATGGTGCCGGGGCAGCTGCTGTGGGATGGGGGAGCAGCAGCCGCCCCCCGCGGCTGTGGAGTGGGGGGATCGCGGCCTGACCCCCTCCCTCTGCTGCAGTGAACGGGACGGTGCGGGACGAGCTCATTGCCAGCAAGACGAGTGAGGAGATCGTGCAATTGGCCACCAAGCTGGCCAACCAGTCCGGCCTGGACATCATCCGCATCCGCAAGCCCTTCCACACTGACAACCCCAGTGTCCAGGGCCAGTGGCACCCCCTCACCAACAAACCCTCTGTCCTCACCGTCCAGGGCCCACGCCTGCAGCCCCAATAAAGCCTCCTCCACCCCCACATCTCTGCATCCATTTCTCCTGCCTTTAGAGGGACACTGCTACACCACATCCAGACAGAGCCATTTTTATTGCTGGGGGAATGTGGAGCTGTGCATGAGGAGTGCCAGACACAGAGTGATGCCCCTCCTTGAGGGGTTGGGGGTAGTCCTTGGGGTAATCCTTGGGGGTGGCTCACGCCCCCTTCTTGCAGCAAAAACAAGGGCTGGGGCAGGGTGCAGAGTGTGCAACTCTTGCCTTTTCCTGCTAAGCCTCACTCTCCTGGAAGATGAGGCCTGAGCTGTAGCTCGTCAGGGACTCGGGGTTTTCACCCCTCTCCTGTTTCCCCTGCAGGGCTGAGCCCTTGGCAATGTCCTGATCATGGAGGTACGAGCAAGGAACATGGAGGAGGAGATGGACCCCTACAGGTCTGGCCCTCCCCAGCTTCTCCAGTGTCAGCACACTGTCCCTGGAGCATGAGATGCTTTTGTCACCCCCATCTCTCAGGTTCCCCCAGGAGGTGGCAGTTGCAAACAGTTGGGAGGCTTTAGGGACCATCGTTGCTCCTGGAAAGTGCCATGAAGAGAAGGCTCCAGAGGGAGACAGGCTCTTGTCCAAGGTTCTTCTTCCTCACTGTGTGAGAACATTTCTCTGCCCACGCATTTTCCCATGGATGGCAGGGCTGTGCCTGAACCCCAGTGCACCAATGGCACTGCACAGGAGGGCAGAAACGTGTTGTGCTTGGAGCCACAGGGGCACTGCAGACATCAGGGCATGTGGATGATGCACTGGTCCCTTGTCGTGCTGTAGGGCACGGTGGTGGCTGCCAGTCCTGCTGCTAGTGCATCTTGCTGCCTGCTGCTGCATCCAGTGCCCTGAAGAAAGGGAGCACAGCCCTGTCAGGGTTGGAGGCCCTGGGGGTGCCACCTCCCCAGGGCACCCAGCCCCATATTTCACCTGTGGCCTCTTTGCAGTGGGTACGTGCCCCTTCACCAGCTGCTCCAAGGTATTCAGGACATCAGCTCCGCGCCCAATCTCTTGTCCCTCGCCAAACCATCCTCTCCCAGAGAGGAAACCCTGAGGGGGCACATGCAGAACAGCGGGCAGAGGCTGGAAGCCACTGAGACCACCCCTCACAATGTGAGATGTGTCCAGGACCCCTCTCCTGCCTGAGGGCTGGCAGCTGGGGAAAACACACCAGCCCTACATCAGCAAGGGATCCTGTGCCCTGTGGGAGGCACAGGCACAGTATGTCAGCCCTCAGCCCCCCTCCGTGCTCTTCACCCACCTCTCAGCAGCTGTCCAGCTCCTGTGTGCCAAGGGATGCCCAGCAGGGCTGGCGAAGTCCACACATCCACAACCGCGTCTCTCTCACGCCTGGATGAACAGACAAAAACTCTCCCTCCCCATGGTGTCCACCTTCAGCCAGGTGCCAGCTCCTGCCTCCAGTTCGTGGCCACCGTCAGTGAGTTTTTATACATAAATAGAGCTCCAAATTTAAATAGATACTTTTTCCTTTTCTTCTGTACAGCAAGTCTCAAAAGTGAGTGAAAAGCCAAAGGAATGGCTGAGCCTGGGCCCAGCCCAGCTCTGCCACCAAGGAGGTAGTTTTGCCTGAGTTTTGTAACACTGCTGGCAAAGGGTGGGAGAAGGGGCTGGAGGGGAGGAGGGTCCCCCATTGGCGGGACCCCCCTCCCCAGCCCCTACACGGAGCTCTCGTCCAGCTTTTCCACCAGTTGCGTGTGTTTTCGCTTCTCCAGAATTTTGCTGAGCTCCTCAGTGAAGGATGCGTTGTAGAGCGGGGAGGCCAGTGGCTCCTCCTGCTGCTGCAGCAACATGTAGCTGTTGCCGTTCATCTTGCGGAGGACATTGGGCAGAGCCCCCACGCCGTTGGTGAGCTCGGCTGGCAGCGGGGGTGGCAGTGGGGGCACGGCAGCCGGCAGCTCCTTGACTGGGGAGGTGGCAGCTGTGGGCGCCTCGCCGGGGATGATCCGCAGGCAGCCATCGGGGTAGGTGAGCTCTTCTTCCTCCTCCTCCCGGTAGCCCTTGCGCAGGCAGTTGGCCGAGACGGTCTGCAGCTCCACGCTGGATGGCCGTGGCTCCCCTAGCACATACTTGCCCTTGCGCTTCTCCAGGCAGGACATGTACAGGAGGATGATGCTGAGCACGGTGCAGAGCACCACCAAGGAGACGATGGCGGAAATGTAAGCCACCTTCATGTCGTTGGTCGCCTGGCTGGCAGCATGGGGTGATGGGGCAGCTGTAGGGCTGCGGGGCAGCTCGGGCAGCACGGAGAGGCTGTAGGCAGCCAACAGTGTCCGGAGACCCTGCTCCTCACCGTAGCAGCGGTACTCGCCACTGTGCTGGAGCAGTGTGTCCGTCACCAGCAGCCCATCCACCCCCACGCGCAGCCGGTCCTGCCCCGTGCCCAGCACTTCGCTGCCGTTCAGCAGCCACACGGCTCGGGCCAGGTTGGAGCGCTGGTCACAGGGCAGCAGCACATCATCCCCCTGCAGCACCGTCCGGTTCTTCCACAGCAGGGAGCCTGCGGGGACACGCACTGCCTTGCACCTCTCCCAGCTATTCTAAGGGATGCTGGACAGCAGCATCCCCGTGGTCCCAAAGGGCAGGAGAGACTCACCCCGTCCAGAGCTGCTCCGGCATCCCTTGTTGCCACTTTGAATGTCCTGCACCAGCCCTGTGCTGCAAGGCATGGGGGGCTCAGCCATACAGCCTCAGCTGAGCCCACCCTTACGGGGGTCACGGCCACCAGGAGACCCACTGCCAGATGCCAGACCTTTGGGGTTGGCTCTGGGGTGACGTGAAACAGCATGGGATGGGGCAAGTGGAAGGTTCATGGGGACCTGTCTGGGGCCGGGCAGCCCATCCCTACCTGTCTGTGGTGGTGATGGTGCAGCATTCCCTGCCATCCCAGGCACAGTAGGGGTCCCGGGCGAGGATGCAGTCATAGCAGGAGGTATACTTGGCACAGGAGGCCAGGGGCACCTGCACGATCCCACTGGCCGCCCCTACGTACAGGCTCCTCTGAGGGGGAAAGGGCTGGCTCAGTATGGATCTGGGCATGGTGCTGCTGGGCTGTAGAGTGCTCCATGGTGCCCAGAGATCCCCCCCAGCCCCACAGCACACTCTCCCTTCATGGGTGTGGCAAGAGAAGGGCCCCCAGCTCCCAGACAGTGCTGATGGCCAGGCTGGTTCGTTTCCCCAGGCTACCCTCCTGGGCTCCAGCACATATCCCGAGCTGGGGTGACACAGGAGTCATGTGTCCCCAGCGGCCCAAACAGCACAATGGCAGCTTCACAGCACAAGCATGCCCCATGTGTGGTCTCCCCTTATTTGTTCTACCCCTCACCTGAATGTGGGAGATCACCAGGCTCTCCACAGGCTGCAGGTCCCTGAACACCTGCACCTCCTCCACAATGTGGATGCCAGAGTTCACCACCACAGCCTTGTGGATCCATCCATCCCCTGGAGAGCAGAGCAGGGGATTCAGGAGGGAATGTGAAGTGTGCCCTTTGCCCAGCAGAGGCCTGTCAAACTCATCTCACACTCACCTGTCCCCATGAAGAGCACATCATAGGAGCGGCCATCCAGGGCCTGCACCTTGTCTACAGCCAGCTGGCTGTACGCCACGTTCTTCTTCACCAGGAGTGGCTCCCCGCCAGCTGGCTTCACCTCCTCAAACATGAGTGGGTGAAGCTTGACAAAGTCCAAGACACTGTTGGGCAGGTCCTGTGAAGAGTTGTAGCCCTTCCTGCGTGAGTGGTCCGTGATGCACTGCCCAGGGGAAACAGGGGTCAGAGAGGAAGGCAGCTGGCCCACGCCCCCCTGCTCTGCACTCTTAGGCACTCACGGATCCGGGCCGGGGCTCGGGCACTGCGCCATCGTAGCGGGACCATTTGCGAGCCCAGTCCTGGTACTCCATGTAGGGGCCCTCAAAGGCACGCTGCACCGCTGAGATGTTGTAGCGGCACACGGCCGAGGCCTCCATGGTCCTCCTGAGGAGCAGAACCTCACTTAAGCCTGGGCAGATATGTGGGTGCTCCCAACCAATGCACCCCTAGGTGCTCAGCACCTGTCTGCGCATCCCCTCCTGGATCTCTGGCTCCCCTGGTGCTGCAGAATTTTATCCCAAATAATTTTGGCCATTGTCCCACTCACCACTGTGCTGAGAGTGTGAAGGCAGCATAGAAGACAGTGCTGGCCCAGCCGCCCCCATCCAGGCTGCAGACACTGCGCAGCACCTCGTAGTAAGGGATGTAGCAGACCAGGCGTGCCTTCATGAAGGACGTCCACTTGCGCTGCAGAATCTTCTTTCCCCCCACATCACTCTGAGAAGGTGCAGAGAGCATTTCTGCACAGGCTGGACAGTTGTTCATTCCCCTCTGCCTGTGCCTCAGACTTCCCACAGGTGGAGGCATGCTGCCCCTGCACCAACAGGAGCAGTGCATTGCTCCCTGTGGCTGGGAGCACGCCTACCTTGCAGACACGGGCCACCCGGGCCACTCGGGCCACCTGACTCTTGTCAAAGAAGGATGTGGTCTCCTCTCCTGCCCGCTCCATAAAGAAGTAGTAGATTTTGTCATCGTCACCCACAGGGCTGTCCTTGCTCTCCCGGACCAACACAGAGGTCACAAACTCAGCATCTGGGGACACGGAGCAAGAGGTGGTGATTGGAGACCAACACAGAATGGGGAATCCCTCCCTGCCTCAGTTCCTTTTCATAGCAAACCACACAGGACTCCAGAGCCATTCCCCACACCTGCTCCACACTCTGCAGGGCAATGCAGTGTCCCACAACCCATGATGCCAGCCACAAGATGGGAGGGACGGGGACATCTCACCATTCAGCCAGTGCAGCGGGGACTCCTCTGTTTTCAGTGGCCGCTGGTGCAGGTTCCTCCGAATGTCAGGGAGGCTCCGAAACTCATAGCGTGTTGCAGTGTACAAGCCTCCATCTGTGAAGGGCAGTGCCCATCAGCATGACCCTGCAGCCTGAGGACAGCCCCACAGGCCACCAGCATCCCCACGCCTGAGGCAGACGAGTGGGGGGAGGACCAAGTCCTGATTTGCTAAGGCCTCTGCATGTGGAATCCACCCAGCTGGCACCCCCTGGAGAGGTGTTGGGGATGGGGCCATGGTCAGTGGCACCCTGCATGTCCCCACCAGCCCTGGAAAAGTGCTGCTTACCCACAATGAGGCCGGTGTAGCCACGGGCAGGGTCATATGGGCACTTCTCCTTGCCTTCTTCAAAGTGGGACGGCAACATGAACCTGTTGGCATCCTTGAGGGGGACAGGGAGTCAGGTTAGACAGGAGGGGACAGAGCCACCTCACCTGCCAGCCTCAGGCTCTCTGCAGAGGCTGCGAGCAGGGACAAAGTGATGCTCACAGCCATGCCCTTGTTCAAGTAAGACAAACCCTGCTGGCACACTCCAGCTGGTCAGAAACCACACAGCCAGCCACAGCCCCCAGCCAAGAGTGGGTAGAGGGCTCTGGGAGGAAGAGGAGCCCCAGCTGGGCTTTGCATGGGCACTGGGCAGGAGCCAGCCAGTGCAGCCAATATTCCCAGACCTGTTGGCAGTGCCTGGTTGGCAGACATTGCTCAGCCAGCCTGGGGCCCCCCAGGTGCTGTCCATGTCATGGCAGGAGTTACTTTCTTTGGGGTTTGCAGTTCAAAGCATGTTGAATAATGACGGGGCCCTTCCAGCTTGGCAGCTCCTCCACCCAATTTCCAGTGTGTGCGAGGGCCAAACCGGACCAGCAGCACAGGCATGGGAACAGGCACAGCCTCTCCAGGCTCCCTGGCACACTACAGACATGGTCGTGGGGCTGCTTTGCCCCCCAGCTCAGGAAGGGAGGTGGGCAAATGGCAACTGAGTCTCCACTGACTCAAGGAGCTACTGAAAGGGAGTCAAAGTCCCACTGCCAATAGAACAAGGCTGCTCTTGGACATTCTGCCATGTGACACAGGGAATTCAGCCTGGCACAGGAAATCTCTGGGGAGGGGCTGCTGAGTCAGTCCTGCCCTGTCACGTTTCCCTGGGCATGCATACCACCTGTCATCAGCCACTCTGCAGCCCCTCCTTTGGGAGGGTTTTGTGCAACAGCAGGCAGTGGAGACCAGGTCCAGGGCTGGTGCATCCCATCCTGCTGAGCCCACATGTGTCCCCCATGGCACTGATCCATCCCCAGCCCTCTCGCTTGGGATCAGAGTCCAACCCCAGTGCTGGGGTGGGGACTTACGGCATCTGCATCATGGTGGCCACATCCTCAAACCTACTCACCCCAGCCTGGGAGTCACTCATCCCCACCGTGAGCCAGGGGGAGGCAGGGACAGCGGTAGAAAGGGAGTGGGGCTGTGGGTTGAGATGGTGGGAGAGGACAGGGGCTACTCCTCTTCAGGGTGACATGGTGGCAGGGGACAGGTGGCAGCTGTGGGTGAGCCGTACTCACGATGGTGGCGCAGAGCGGGTGGAAGGCGTAGGTCCCACAGGCGTAGAGGTGGGTGCTGTTCAGCCGCTGCAGGAACCGCACGTGGTTGAAGCACTCGGTCTGCGGAGGGGGAGCGCAGGTGTTACAAGCCAGGAAAAGCGGGGGCGGCCCCTCCCTGGCACCCACCCCGTGGCTTTACCTTGTTGTTTTTGCCCTTCTGCAGGCAGTCCATCCGCTTCTCCGGGGAGGCTTCCCAGTGGATCTGCAAGGGGAAGAGAGACTGCTACTGCATGATCCCCGTCACTGCATGGTCCCCCGGTCACTGCAAGCTCCAGCTTTCATCAGAGCCATCAGATAAAACCCTTATTTATTTATTTAGGGAGGGATGATTGCTCAGATGGCACCCTGCACAAATCCCACCGGCCTGGGGCAAGAGTGGTCCCACACCCCAATTAGTTGGCAGACATCCCAGAGCACTGCAGGAGCCCAGAGGACTTTGGGATATCCTTCCCTGGGGGAGCAAAAGAGTGTGATTCCCTCCCTGCCCTTCATTCTGCTGAGATATCCCTGAAGCAGGCAGCCCTGAGCTTGGGGATGTCTCCCACCACTGTCCCCATGCTGCCTGGCTGGGGAGAAGGACCAGCTGTCCACAGGGGACCTGGGGACGGACTTGGAGACATCACCTCCAGGCAAGACCTGAGACAGTGAGGGGGAGGTTGAGCAGGGATAGGGGGGGCCACGATTTGTACGGGGATTGGGCGGCGTGGCAGAGGCCGGGCTCACCGTGTGGTGGGAGCCGTCGGCCACGTTGCTGGAGTTGAGGGCGAAGATGGCTCCCCTGGCGCCCACGTAGAGGATGCCCCGCTCGTCCTCCAGCAGCAGGGTGCTGTAGTTGAGGGTGTGAGCGTTGAAGCGCCGGACTCCCGACAGCTCTGCAAAGGGAACAGGGGGCTGAGGGGGACTCCGGGGCAGGCACAGTGCGAGCCACTGGGAAAAGACGAGAGAATGGAGCTGGAAGTGGGTGGGATGGCACCTACTGAGGTTATCAGGCAGGCAGTGCTGGGTGACAGCAGTTACAGCAGGAGGAAAGGAAGGGAGAATGTTTGGTAAAAGGCAAAAGGCACTAATTGGGCTCAGGCTCACAGAGGAAATTTCTCTCCACTAATTAAAGCACAGCTCAGAAGTGGGAGCTGCAGTGACTCTGCTGGGCACGGACCTGCCATGTTGTTTGGGAAACTGCTGAAGAAAGCAGAAACATGCTGGCAGTGACCCTGGCTCTAAACTGAGCCCAGCCAGCCCAGGGAAGGATAAAAAAAAACTGAACCAAAACTGTCATACAAGGGAGTGATTCTGCAGTGAGGCCGAGTGCTCCTGCCCACCATGCCAATGAAACCATCCAATTTGGGATGCTGAGAAGTGTGAGGTAGGACTCAGCCCTGGCCAGAGGGACCAGCAGGAAGTGAAAATTCTATGAGGCTTGGGACCCTGTAGGCAGCTGAAAAAGGAATGATTCCCCATCTTTCCTCGATAAGAGGCATTGCCTGGAGAGAAGAGGGTACCCCAGCTACTAATGAAACTCTCCCACCATCAATTGCTGAGGTGAGCCTCACTAATGAGGTCAATGATGCCTTGGATGTGGATCCCCAAGGGATGTTGACACTGCTGGGTTCACTGACACCAAGGAGGCTGGAGGTCAAGAGCTCAGTGGCAATTAGAGAAAATCATGTAAGAAAGTTTCCTGCTGACTATTTGGACCATGAGATCCCAGCCCAGGTGTGATGCCCAGCTCAGGACACCATCCAAGGGCTGCTAGGCAGGGCTAGGGGTAGGTCAGGGCTGGCTCCCTGTACATCCTTGTCCCCCTCTGGCTTTCGGGGAGATGATTTTGCCATTCTCGCTTCTTTGGGGCACCCAGTACCAGCCAGCCATGTGGGCTCTGATTTCTGGAGCCCAGGGGGTCAGAGGCACCCATGTAGCCACCCTCCCATGCTGAGCCCCCTGCTCCAGGGGGGTGGCAAAGACTAGATGCAGTCACAATTCACTGAGGCCAGTGCCAGCAAAATCCCAAACCTCACTGCCACCACCAGGACCCACACCCCTTACCATCAAAGGTGACTGTTATCCTGGGGGTGGCATCCAGGTCGGTGGCAGAGCGCCGTGACGGGTAGCCCACGGCTGCCGCTGCCATGAAGAGAGTTGTCAGGAGATGTGCCGGCGCTCCGCTCATCTTCCCGCTCTCCCGGCAAGGGCAGCCGCCTCCGCCGCCGGGCCGGCACAGCCAATCCTCAGCGCGGGCTCTCCAGCTCTCTGGGACAGGGCTGGCCACCAAACCCTCCTGAAACACAGAGCACTGCCTCAGACACTCCTGCTGTCCCAGCAACTCGCAAGCAAGCAGGCTTGGGAAGGAGCCAGCTGCATACACACATGGATGCTTGACCCGGCACGGCCTCAGACCGGGGATAGCTTCAGGGAAAAACAAACCCTCATTTGCTAAAGGGGAAACCAAGGCATAGCACAAGGCACAGAGCCTGCAGCCTTGGAGAGAGCATGGAGGGGAGTTTGAGCACAGTGATCTCCTGCAGCATCCCCCTGGGTCAGCAACCATTCTGTCACAGCAGGGAGTTGCTTGCTGAGCACTTGGGTCAGCTGCTTGGATGTACATTTTCCTCCAAGTCTTCTCTGGGTTCATCCCTCATTCACTCCCAGCCTTTTGCTCCTGCAGATCCCCCTGACTGAAGGATATGCTTCAGCAGAGGCAACTGATCCCCCATTGCATATCACAAAAGCAGACACATTTTTCCCTCAAAAGCAGAGAAAGGGGCTCAAGGCCAAGCCCCTCTGTGGGTCTCTTGGCACACTGGGGTACCCCAAGATTCACTGCACCCCCAGAGTGGCTGCAGCAGGAATGGCAGGGACCATTGACCCCCCAACAGGGATGGTCCTGGGGAGCCCAAGGTCTCCTCCCCTTCCTAAAAGCCCAGCTGACCATGTCCTACTGTGCAAGGACATGGTCCTTGCCCTCAGCTTTGCCCCCCACTGAAATGATGAGACTCCAGAGGACTGAGGCATTGGAAAGGATGCTTCAGGCATGCAGGGATGTAAGGTGAAGGAAAATCCATACAGGAACTGCTTGGAATCTTCGGCAAGTCCTTTCAAGCGGAAACAAATTTTCCCCCCCAGTGTTTTTTCCACAAGATTTCAGTTTCTCTTTCATCCCAAGCTTCCTTGAATCTCCACATCTACTTCAGCTCTCACTTTCATGCATTCGATCCCTCAGAAATAACCCTCACCTCTCCCATCTGCACTGAGCAAAGCCACTAGCTCATCTTGCAGGCATTAAGGAGGAAAAAGATGACTGGGTATCTTTGAGCCAGAGAGCTCCCAGTAAGCAACCAGCACTAAGTATTTGCTTAGAGGTTTATAAATATATATATACACCCACATATATATATATATAAAAAACCCCAAATACCTGACCCTGTAGAGAAGCTGCTCAAACACGCTCGCTGCAAACAATTTCCCTGAAGCAAATACTTTGCCAAGTCCCAAGAAGAAGGGAGGTAAAACCAAGGTAAAAAGGGCTTTGGGGCTGAAAAGGAGAAGTGAGGGGCCGGATGTGGATTCAGCTGTAGTTCGGGAGCTTGCATCAAAGTGCTGGTTCCTTCAAGGGGTTTCAGACACAAACCTCACACCTGCTGCTGCCCCACAGCATTCTGGGAATGAGGCAGATGGGAAATATTTCTCCCTGCTCCCCCACTGTCCCCCAGGCTCCAGACCAGCACAGAAAACCCAAGAGCATCCAAGCCTGGGTGCAGGCAGGGTGCTGCATGCAGGGCTGAGCTCCTTGGGGAGCAGATCCCAGAGCAGGCTCACTCCATGTTACTCCTGTTCCCAGGACAAGCCCTGTACAGACAAGAGGGTCTGCCCATGAATGACAGCATAGCAATGCAAGGCAGGTGAGTGCAGATGGACAACAAGAATAAACAATTTGCTTTGGCACCACCTCTAGCATGAGCCAAACCCACCAAGCTTTGGGCAAAGCAAGTGGTGGGGTCACACCTGGAGTACCAAAGCACCCCAGCCAGCCCTATGCTGGCAGATCTCCATCCCCCCACTGGGAGTGGGGCCACTCTGGCAATTACAGGGACCCTTCCCCAAGCCTCCACATGGGGACACAAGTCTGGAATCATGCACAAACCACAAAAGCTGCTGAACCTGGGACGGGAAAGCAGAGTGGAGGAGAAACCTCCTTATGACAAGGCAAACAATGATCTCTCATAAATGAGTAACAGCCCTGCATGCTGCTGGGCGTCCTCACCTTATCTCCCCTGCACAAACAAGGCCTGAACTTTGCCTGCTGCCTGGCTCCCGACGTGCCGGGGACGGGAGCCGGGAGCGCGGCGGGCCGGGGCGGCAGGGATGGTGTTTGTCACAGGGCCGGCGTGGTGCTGAGAGCCAGCCCCAGCCAACATTTAACCATCACACACACCGAGCCAGGACAGGGGGAAAACAAAAATAAATTAAACTGGGAGGTTGTGCAGGGTTCCTGGCTGGGCAGGGGGGAGCAGCCTCCCATGCTGTCAGGGCTGGGCTCTTCTGCCTTTTCCAGGGAAGCAGCTACACCCATTTCCAAAGGCTTGACATCAGCCGAGATTGAAATCAGATGTAACTTTTGTCCTCAAGAACATTTAATCAGTTACGTTGTAAGAGCCAGTTAATATTTTACTCAAATAGAAGGGCTGTTCCAAGAATCCCTATTGTTTTTTTTATTTTCTAGTTTTTATTTTTCATACCTAGGGTGGGGGAGAAAAAGCAAGAAGGAACTGAAACAATCCTTGGCTCCCCTCAGGTCAATACCCTGGTCTGCAGCCACACCAAGTACCCCCAAACCATAACTTCCCCCTTGTAAGGGTGCAAGTTCTAAGCTCAGGGTGAAGCTGAGGACTCAGGCAGGAAGCAGAAGAGGTCTTGATCTGTGGGACCCACCACTAGGGCTGGGGAAAGATGGATGACACAAGTCCAGCACTTCAGTGAGAAACAGAAAAAAGCTGGGAATGGAAACGCCACAGAGTTTTCTCTGGGGAAGGGAAACAAAAAGGGGAGATGAAGAGGCTGAAAAGCAGCAGCAACTCCAAGAAAGCTAGGAGTTTAAGAGAAAAACTGCCCAGAAAAGCCTACCCCATCCCCAGGAGTGAGCTCCAAGTCCCTTGGCACCTCACCTACTTCCCAGCACAGGGGGGGCCGACATAGGACCTGACAGTCCAGCCTCAGCTCCGCGCTGGCTGGCGACGCTGAAGAAGCAGGACAGTGGATGCAGGACCCAGCCACAGGACTGACGGACACCCCCAGAGGGGCGAAGCCAGGAACCAGCTGCTCTACTCAGCGTGTGACATCCACAGGGGCAAAAGCCCACCCTCCTACCACCGGCTATCAGTGCTCCTACGGCTTCGGCCACAGCTGCCAGCACGGAGCCAGAGCAGGTCTCTCACCAGTGGGATGTGTTTGCTGGTCCCTGGGGAATGCAGGGCAGCAGTGGGGGCAGAGGCGTGCAGGCGTGGGTGAGCACACAGGGGAGCGAGCGAGCCCCGGTCAGGTCTGACTGGGTTTACTGGGTCACGATGGAAGCTGTGTGAGCATGACTGTGCCGGCCTCAGCCTCCCACTGGCAGCCAGGCGGCACAGCACACCCAAACGGGCTGGCCCAGCCGGCACCTCCTTAAAATCCCCATGACCAGCGTCCCTGGAGGAGCAAAAAGCTTTTGATGAGTGAATTTCACATTCTCACCAACCTGGATCTGGCCGAAGAAACGAGCCAAAGCTGCCACACAGCTCAACAGGCACTGCAGCAGGACATTCTGTGGGCATAGGAGCACCTCCCACTGCCCCATGGTCCTCAAAGTCACAGGGCAGCAACACCTGGGAGCACAAGCTGTTTGCAAGCTGCAGTGCAGGGAAGCTGTGCTGTCTGTGGGACTGCCAAACATGGAGACACCACAGAAAGGGTCTTACAGGCCCCTCATGGATGTTTCCTCATCAGCACAACTAAAAATTATGCCAGCTTTTTAATTTCAAAGGAACTCAGGAGAAAGAATGGAAGTGGTGCATGGGAGCAGCACTTCTCCAGCTTCCCCTCAGCATCCATTCTGGATGGCAGGACAGATTTGCAGAGTGGGATAAGACACTTCCCTATCTCACTCCTCCCTAGACATCTTGTAGTTGTTCCACCAAGATCTAGTAAAGCCCAAGCAGGCTCCCAGAGTGGCTGCTGGACATTTCTCCTCTCTCATGGGCTGTTCCCCTTGGCATCCCAGACTGCTACAAGCAAGCACTGCCGGTTTCCCAGTGGAAGACAGGGATTTCCAGTGGGTCTTCTCTGGGTTATGGAGCTGCAAAACAGCCTTAACAAAATCCCCATCAGGGACTGCACCAGAAGACACCAATCGCATGTGGCTTTTTTATGGCAGCCCAGCCTGGGCACTCCAAACCCCAGGCAGCCGATTCCACTCTACTCACTGGGGCCAAGCCTGGCACATCCCCCTGCAGCCACTCACATTCCCACTGTCACTGAACTGTTCTGCCCTCCAGGAGACCCGCTCAAGTTGCTCTCAGGTTCAGCTGACACAACCCGACCCGTTCCTGGCGCGGGCTGGGGGGAAGGCACCTGCCCCAGGGGATGAGGTGGGGAGAGCTCCCGGCTGCCAGGCGTGGGAACAGCCAGTGAGTTACAGGAAGGGAGACAAGCCTAGCCCCAGCCTGGATGCGAGCGCAGTGCATTTTGGGCCCCCTTCCCTGGAGGCGGCAGACCTTGGGTGGGAAATCCTGCGAGATGTGGGAAGAGGAGCCGGGATGGAGGTTGCCAGGCAACTTTAATTCAGCCCTTGACGAACTTCCAGCACTTTGCTTCTGCTGCAGAGCCCAACCAGCAAATGATAAAACACCAGATCCACCCCAAGCCCCTAGTGTCCATCTGTCCATCCGTTTGTTCGGGGAGTTTGCTCCTGGCCTCATGCCCAGATTGCCCTGCAAGGACATGGGTCCCCCGTGGCAGCACCCCCAAAGGCCAGCCCAAAACAAGCCACTGTTCCCGACACAGATTTGCAGGGGCAGGATTTGACCCGTGGGACTGGGCTGGCGCTGCTGCACAGATATTTCTCAACCAGACAGGATTTTTGTCAACAACACAAGAAAAAAATGCAAACTTGCCAAATGCCCGCCAGGAAGAGGGGACCCGTGCTGGGTCAGGGAGAGAAGGAGCACAGTGACCTCCTGGGAGCCCCTCCCTGGGTTTATTTTAGTTGCTTCCTTTAAACAAAACCATGCGTGACCCTGAGGTGCTTCAGCAGACACACTCTAGAGCTTCCGCCATTCGGGAAGCAGATGTACTTCTCCTTTACCCAAATTTGGGATTTGGGCACAGAGAAGGGGAGGATGAGCTGCAACATCAGCTCTTCTCACGGAGTATCCTGCCCTGCTCCCATCGCAAAGCCCCCACACAGAGCACAGCCATCACGGAGCCAGGGAGGCGGGGGGGAGGCTCCTGCAGGCCATGGGAACAGGCTCCGAATTCCCACAGCACAGTCCCCACCAGCCACCAGCAGAGGAGAGCACCCAGCTCTGATCCCCGAAATGTCACGGCAGGGAGGAGACGTGGGAAGTAGCAAAGTGATGGATGGGAGAGCAAGTAGGGACAGCCGGGGATGTGGGGCTGTTTAAGGGGCCCCAGTGCTGGAGGGAGCCAAGCATCCCTGGAAAGACAAACTGAGCAGTCAGCAATAAAACTAACAACAGCCCCGTTTCCGACAGATCTGCACCCCCTCCCCCCAGCACCACGCCTTTATTGCCATCCCCCTGCTGCATTCCTGCGGGGAATGTTGCCCACCCCACAAGGGACAAGGATACATGGTGTCCTCCCTGCAGGGATCAGGGTGTGTTAGCTTCTCCCAAGCTCCCTGTTTTCACTAATCTCACAAGAACTCGTTCCTCTCCTCCATCAGGTCGGGTCTGATGTGGAGCAGGAGATTCAAAGGGGCTGCCAGGCAGCAACAGAGCTCAGTGCCAAGTCCCCATGAGAGCTCTCCAGCCATTCCCATCCAAATCCACCCAAAAAAGGTCCAACTGAGAAAATAAGGAAAGCTGCTCTGCCCAGCCATGGCTGCCAGGCACAGGGACAGCTCTGCTCCAGCTGCTCATGACATGACACAAGCAGACAGCAAGAGCACAGTGCCCACGACAGCAGAACAGATCACTCCTCCACTGCCCACCCTAATGGAAAACTCAACACTGTCTGTTAGTTGAAACAGTTCCTTGCCTGGATCCAGAGGCCTTGCCAGGAGATGGCCTGGAAGGGTGCAAGGAGGGGAGGATGAAGGACAAACCCTTGCAGCTCAGTGGTTGGACCAAGAGCACCAAGGGATGCCACAGCCAGCCCAGACCCAGAATCCCTGGACAGAGCAGGAAAGCTCCCCTAACAGGAACAATTCCTCACATGCTGGAGACCATTTGCTCTTGCAGGACAGCAGTGAGGACACGGTCCCTATGGCTCTTCTCTCTCACATGGCGCATCTCTCCCCTTTGGAAACGTCACAGCAGCAGCCCTGGGTTGACCCCACAGCCTGGGAGCACCTGAGAGTACAGCAGGGAGTCGTGCAACAACCGGGAAGTGAAACCGGATGGTGCCTTTGTGGAGACTTTGTGGCCTCTATCTGACTGCACTCTCACGCCTCCAGCCCAGGGCATGGGGGAGGCAGAGTTCAGCCACTGAGCCCTGAGATACGGGATGCACATCCCTGGGGCTCCCACCTCCTCCATCGTTCTCATCGGAAGAGGCAAGCTTGGTGCTAGCAACATCACCTCCAAACCCCAACATGCTCCATCCTTTTTTTCATTTGCAGCATGACAAGCTTCACCGCTGGCCGGCAGCCCCTCGGCAGCCCGGACAAACGCACAGACAGACAGCCCTCCACATCACAGCAAATTCTCCCAGCAAGGGGGCGTCTGCATCCAAGTGGCTCAGCACTGGATGTGATCTGCAATTCAGCCTTCAAAGGCTTTGTGGCTGAAGCACACTGTCTCCTCAGCAGAAGCAGCAAAATAATTGTAGAATTAAATTCCCAGGAACAATTAGAAAGAAAACAAGAAAAAAAATCCCAACCCTAAATGTAAAAGGACATCTCAAAGCCAGCAGATTTCAGGGCTTTTTAAAGCATCTGAATCCATTTGCCCGTCCCTGTGGCTGCAGTGTGTTTCATTTCACTGGGCTCACACAATGCAAGACATGGAATTAACTTGGGTGCTTGTTTAGAGCCGGTTTGTCTTCCAGTTATTTTCCAAAGCCAGGTTTGAGTTTCAAAGATGTTTCTTGGCAATGCCTGGGGTTCCCGCCGTCGGGACGGTGTGGGGCTTTTCCAAGGGGAGACAGAGGCTCAGAAATCACACACAACCTGGGGTCCCCACCTGGGAAGTGGGGACAAGAGGTGGAACACAACCCAGCTTGTCTGCAGTGAACACGGGGCTTTCAACTGCAAGCCTGCTCCCCTCCTTTTTATTTATTCCAAAGATAAACTGTTTTCTTTTCCAAAGTCCAGCAAAACCAGATGACGGGAGCAGTTTTAGGGTTTTCAGTTTCAACAACATCTTCTTGTTTCCTTTGCTTTCCCTCCAACAAAGCTTTAATCAGGGGTCAAACCCAATTTTGATATTCCACTTTGCATTCAAAACTTCACAGCACAAAGCAGTAACATCTGGCCTTTCCCACAGTTGTTTGCATACCGCCAGCTTTGCTGCCCCAAAATCAGATCCCCGCATTATTTACATGGGCTGGGCCTTGCAACAGGCAAACAGTTGCCCTCCATCAGGTAACGGAGGTGGGATTGTACCTGGAGGGATCTTTTAAGCAACAAGAAAAGCAGAACCCAGAGCACACCCTGAATCACGAAGCTGCATCCCGGCCCCCACAGCGGTCGGTTGCCTGAAACCCTGGGACTCCTTCCTCTCTGAACAGCAGAGCTCAGGCCCCAGGAGGAAGGAGGGGGTGGGTTTGGTGATGACCTTGCTATGGCAGAGCCCTCATGCTTGTAAATCACGAGGAGCTGGTGGCACAGCCAGCCAGGAAGGAATGGAGATGGCAGCGTTTCCTCCTGAAGCACCAGCCAGGCAGGGAGCGCTCACCTTTGAACAGGCACAGGCACCCACCCAGCACCACTGTCGGGGGGGTACACAAAAAAGTCTAGGGGCATCACCTCTCCCCTTTGAGAGGCAGCAGGTCCCCAGGACAGGCCCCCTCTCACAAAACCACCCATCACATGAGTTCCTTCCCAACAAGTCTCATCAAGATGCCAAGCAGAGCCGGCGGGCAAGAGCAGGGAAATTCCCCACACGCGGCCAGGCGAGGCTGGCACCGCGTTTCCCCTGCTCCCAGCGCTGCCCCCCTGCACGGGGCCGGCAGAGGCCCCCTCACCAGTCCTCCTAAGCACACCTGCGTGCTTTTCCCGGCACATGACCTGCCAGATTTGCTGAATAAACCTCCCAGCTCCAGCAAACCCGCTGCATTCCTGGTGGGTAAAGTGGTGAAATGTTCAAATAGATGTTGGAAAAAGCAGGGGGAGAGAACAAAGCCTCATCTGCAGGAGCTGAAATGGTGGTTCGGATTTGGGTTGGGTTTTTTTTTTTCCCCTCAGGTTGCAACACAAAAACAAAGTCCTGATAGGGATCTCTCCTGCTGGGGGGCAGCTCCCTGCCCCTCATCCCTCTGGGCAGAGCAAGCCTGGCCAAACCCAGATGAAGCACAGACCTGTCCTGCAGGGCACACACGCAGCATCTGCGGCTGCCGTGGTCACCCTGCCCAGGTTCGGGGTTCGGGTGGGGGGGTCCCAACCAGCGCCTGCCGCAGAGGGAAGCAAAGCAGCCAGAGCACGCAGTGGAGGCCAACTAGCACCAAAAATGCCGCTGTTGTTATTAATAATTTCCCTGCATCTGAGCAGAACTGCACTCCTCATCCATTTTGGGAAGCCTCTTTGTCTTAGGAGACTGGGATTTTTGGCACCCGAAGAGCCTTTTCATGGTTCCCCCTCCCACTTCACGCTCTTGGTTTAAAGGCCAGGCACAAGTCACTGGCCCACCTGGGCTCTGGTGAAGAGAGCAAAGAGAGCCCCAAATTCCATTACTGCAGGTACTTTCTACCTTTGGATTGGCACAAAGATGCAGAGAAGCCCCCAGCACAGGCTGGTCGACTTTGCCTGGGGCCATCTGCAGCCCCCACAGCAATGCATCCCAAGGAGATGAATCTTGACGAGTCAAGGCTCAGACAAGCCACATTCCATGACCACCCCCTGATTTCCAAAGGGAAAGAGAGGGGGGCAGGGATTGCACTGCACCACCTGCATCGGTTTAGTACCTCATCCCAGCCATCTGAAACACCAGCTGACCCCAGGTAATGCTCAGCCTTCCCAAACACCCCCAGCAGTTCTCATCCCTATGGACCCCTGATCCCCCCAGCCTGCTGGGGAAGGAAAGGGCAGTGTCCAGCCCTCCCTGGCCAGAGCTGGTGCCCTGTCTGTCCACAACTCCTAGCATCGTGTTCCCTCACACTCCCAGCATGTTCCCCCCTCACTCCTAGCCAGGGTCCCCAGACCCACCTCACCCCACACCCCAAACCTGTCCCCAAAGAAAGCTCCTGCATTGCCACCAGATCCAGCATATCCCACCTCCCCTTCTGCTCATCATCCCCAAATCCTCACCTGCATCAGACCTACCCCGAACCCCTTTCCCTGCTGCTTCCAAGGTTCTGCCCTCTTGTTTCCCCAAACTCATTATTCCCTGGATTTCAACCACAGCAGGTCAGAGCCCTGCTCCTCTTTCTCTGGACCCTTCCTGTGAGCAGCACCCACACCCAGCACCCAGATCCTGCCTCTGGACTCAGCACCCGGATCCAGCACCCGAGCAGACAGAACCAGCATTCCAAATCCTGCTTGTGGACCCGGACCAAGACCCGGCACTCCAGATACAACAACCCAACCCTGCCTGTGGATTCAGCACCCGGACCCAGCACCCCTAATCCTGCCTGCGGATTCAGCAGCTGGGATCCAGCACCCCAAACCCTGCCTGCAGACCCAGACCCGACCCTGAGCCAGCACCCCAGGACCCACCAAGCGACTCAACACCCGCACCCGGCACTCCAGATCCTGCCCGTGGGCTGAGCACCCAGCCCCAGCCGTGCGCACTCAGTACCCGCACCCAGCCGCACGACCCAGCTTCCCGGATCGTGCCTGCGGACGCGGCGCCCAAACCCAGCACCCCCCTGGCCTGCGGACCCGCACCCGCCCGGCCGGTGCTGCTCGCGTCCCCCCGGTACTTGCCTGGTGCGGCGGCGCAGCAGGTGCGGGCAG
>WBNO01028459.1:30732-138867 GCA_013400575.1 Peucedramus taeniatus
GGGGAGCGAGCAGGGCCGGCCCTGCCCGCGTTGCCTGGAAGCCGGGGGCAGCATGTCCCTCGGCAGAGTGGCGGCACGCAGGGACGAGATGCTACCGTGCAGTCCCCGGTCGGCCCCCAACACGTAGGGTGGGCCGGGAGCTCACTCAGCACAGGTGGTTTGGGTGGTGCAGGCCCCAAAAGGCCCGTGTGAATGCCCTTTGCAAAGCCAGGGAGGCAAAGGGCTGGTATTGTGGACTTATGACTATGAAAAAGCGTGACTGAACACGGGTAAGTGTCATCCTACTCTGCCAGCACAGCAAGCACACGCTACCTGTGCCATCATGCCAACGCCCCCAGTCAGAGCCACCAGTGCCAGCACAGCACAGCCCCCCGCCAGTGCCATGGTGCTCACTAAGGTGTCTTTCTCCTCAAAGTCACCCCAGCATCCTGCACTGCACGCCTGAGCCAGGCACCGTGCCCCATCTTCCCTCTGCTCCCAGCACATCTCGCCATTCACGCATGGCAGAAGGTTGTTTGGAAACACAGGCAGGTAATGGTTTCTCTGGGGCCCTGTGTGGAGCCTTTTTATCCTGGGTGGTTTCTGCAGCTCCTCCCCATGTGGAGGAGCTGCCAGGTCCAGGCCTGTGTTTGCTTTCCTTTCGTAAGCTTCCAGCACCTGGCCAACCCTCCCTCCTGAACCCTCACAGCAGCAGCAGCAGGCCTCCCGAAAGCAAAACTGAGCCAACATTGTGTGTAATCAGCAGGTTGGATCTAGGGCAGTTGGAAATCAGCTGGAGCAGGAGGTGGGGAAATGCTGCACTTGTGTATGCTGAATTACAGCTCTCTCTGGCAGGGTGGCCGGGTGATGCCAGCCCATGGTTCCAAAGCCATGTGGTGCCCAGTCCCAGCACCACCTCTGGATGCCAGTTCACCCCCTCCACTCCATACCAACCCAACCCAGGGGTGAGGTCTCCAGGAAGGGGACAAAGGCCACCCCAGGCCCACACCCTGCAGACCTGGGGCCAGACCCACAGCAGGGCATAGGGCTGAGCAGGTTGTGCTACAGTTGTTGAGCATTGCCTGGGGATTAGGGTCAGCCCTATTTGGGATTCCACCCCCTTCTGGACCTTAAGGGTCAGTAAAGACAGCAGGGCCAGGGTGCTCCTGTGGGGAGCCTGACTATGCCATTCTCAGGGCCTCTGACTGCCAGGATCCACCTCCTACAAACACTGCAGGTGGGAGGGAGGGTAAGAGAGGCTTGAATCCCCAAAGCCCTCACCCACCAATGGGTCTTAGCTGAGGAGGGACTCATGCAAGTGCTCTTGATGACAAGTAGCTTTGTCACCCTTGCACACACTCCCCAAGCAGCCACCACCAGTGGTGCTGGGATATGCATACATATCCCAGTATGATATCCCAAAACCCATTCCTTGTCCCCACTCTCAGAGCAGGGATGTCCCCACCTCCTCTAGCACTCCCTGCCTTCCCGCCCTCCACACCTCTGTGCTCCAGAGGCTAATTACCATTTCCTCCTGTCCTCGGGCAAAACCCCAGCGTCTCCTCCACACCTCACTTTGCCTCGCCCCTCTGCCCACCCTGTGGAAGTGGGAGGCCCACCACGCACTGGGAGCCAGGCAGGGATGTTCTTGGCCAGCCTGTCTTACCTAGGCATGGGGTATTCAGGTGCTGCAAGGCAGCTGGTCCTCCACATCCTCTCCAAACCCCATTCCCTACCTTAGCAGGGGCACAGCTGGAAGCTGTGGGGCCAGTTATGGGGAGCACTGGGGAAGGGGATGCCAGGGCTGGGACAGCGCTGCCCAAAGCTCCCCCTTATCCAGGACTCTGTACCCATCCCATCCTGCAACAGCACTCCCTGCCTCCCACATGGCTGGAAGCCGAACCCAGCACAAATTGGAGCTTCGTTAGCTGCTGGCCTTGCAGTAGGATAATTAGTGCATGAGTGCAGAGCAAGCTGAGCCTGGCGCGACCGGCACTGGGCTTTTACAGGCCCGAGCTTGCGAGGCTTTAATTAATTAACACGAGTCATTGGCAGCTGCAAACAGATCTATTTTCAGAGCTTTGCCTGCTCTGCTGCCCCCGTGAGATTAACTGAAGGAATTTAGGGCTTCACGAGGTTGAAGGCCAGGCCTTCCTCTTCTTTACATGGCTTTCCCAAGAGTCAGAGAGGCACTTTTCCAGGCAGCAGGAGCCCAAACAGAACCAACCCTGTCCTGTACTTGCATCCCTCATATCCAGGAATTGGTTCCACCAAGCAGGGAGGTCTGGCTCCTGCTTCATCCCTAGACCAAAGCCAGGAAGGTGCTGGAAAGGGAATTTCCTATTGGGGCAGCTCTAGAATCATAGAATCATTAAGGCTGGAAGTGATCTCCAAGATCATTGAGTCCAACCTTTGACCAAACAACACCTGGTCAACAAAACCACAGCACTAAGTGCCATGTCCGGTCGATTCTCGAACATCTTCAGGAATGGTGACACCACCACTTCCCTGTGCAGTCCATTCCAATGCTTAACAACACTTACAGAGAATAAATTCTTCATGATGTCCAACCTGAGCCTCTGCTAGTGCAGCTTGAGACCATTTCCTCTTGTCCTATCACTTGTTACTTGGGAGAAGATATTGACCCTCACCTTGCTACAGCCACCTTTCAGGCAATTGTAGGAGTGACACAGTCTCTCCAGAACATCCTTTCCTCCAGGTTAAACAACCCCAGCTCCATCATCTGCTCCTCATAGGATTTACAGCCCTACAACTCCTATCCCAGCCCAGGGGCCAGCCCAAAGCAGGGGACCTTCTGAGTCACGACACGGTGCATTGGGAAACCCCCCTCCCCAAAACCATGCCAGATTTTGGCCGTAGTGCTCTCTCCCTGTTACTCCAAACAGCCTGTAGGAAAAGGAAATGCTTTCATGCCCTCATCACCAGCCCAGAGACTGGTTACTGTTTAATTTCTTCTTGTTGTCACTTAAACGCTGTGTCCCACAGTGAGGACTGAGTGGAGCAGGCTCTGCCATGTCACAGCCCCACCCGTGCGTGGGCCAGCTGCCCAGCACAGCACAGCCCCAACACTCCGGCACATGGCAAAACCAGGCAGGTGCCAACAGCCGGCAATTTTGGGTTCGCCTGTTTCTGCCACACAACTCCACCCGTGGCAGCCAGTAGAAAAGCTCACAGATGGCCCCTTTCACCCCTCAGATGCCCAGGGAGTCAGGGCAAAGCCACGGCAGCTCTCATGTTTCACTTGGCACCGCACCCCCATCCCAGCCGGCATCCCAAATGATGTGAGGAATTATAACAGGGCCACGACACCGTGAAATATTGATGGGATTAGCGCGGATCAGCTCTCCCAGCACGCTCGCTGCGCTCCCCGAGCCTGGGAGGTGGCGACCTGCGCGAACTCAGGTTGCAGCTCAGCTCTGCTCCCTGCCAGAGACACCTCCCCAGCCACCGCCAGCCCTCAGCCTTCCTGGAGGGGCATGCAGACCCCTCAGAGCACACAACGACAAGATTTGGGGTGCTTAATGCATGGCACTGCTCTGCTTCAAGAGCCTCAAGGTCTGCTGGGGATGAACCACGGTCTGGCTTGGTTGTATCTCGGCACCAATAGACACCCTGGGCCCCAAGGGACCCTCACCCTGCCTGCAGTCCCAAAACGTGCCAGCCCCCAGGCTCCTGCCCTCTCTCAGCCTTATCCTGCACAGCCAAGACCTCAGTGGATATCCCATGCACAGGGGTGTCCAGGGTGACTGTCAGAAGACCCCCACACTCCCCACTGCTCCATGTCCCCTCTTTCACTGCTGGGAACCAGGTTTGGTCAGAAAGAAGATTTCATTATGGATCATAGAGGTGGAAATACAAACAACTTAGCAGGATCAAATAGCAGCCAGGATTAAATTAGAAATACACTGGCAGGGTGCACACCACGGGAGCAGCATATCACAAAGGGTTCAGTTTTGGGATTGCAGCACTAACCAGGGCATTGGTGCTTATCAAACCCGTGGGGTTGACCAGGATCTTCAGCCTTTGGTAGGAAACTGCTTCCTAAGGCAGGCCTGGCTTCTGCTCAGCAGTACCTACAGCCTGTCTTTCCCTTGCCCCAGGTAAGAAAAGTGAGATAAAACTCCAGATCTGGGATTTGGCTCGCCAGCCTCTGTAGTCCGAGAGGCAGCAGGCATCCAACCATTTCAAGCTCCTCTCCAGACTGGTTTAAAAGCCAGCTGGGAGTTACAAAATCACGGTGCTCCAGCCGCTGGGGCTTTATGAAACCCACAAAGGAGTTGTGAAACTCAGGCTAAGGCCATGCCAGCCCACACCGCAGAGAGAGGCTTGTTATAAAGTCAAAACCACCAGCGGAAAAACGGGGACTTTCCCCTTTTGACATGAGAAAGTAACCAGCAAAACAGCCTTTCTCCAGGCCTCCCCATCCCTCAGCTACGCTGTGAGACCTGCACTGCTGCTTTACCTGCCTCCATGGAAAAAAAGCCCAATGGGGAGCACACCAACCCTGCCCCACAGGGGAGTCTCACTGCTCCAGCACCCATCACCTCGTCAGTCTCCTTTGCCCCCACAGGAGCAGCCTGCCCAAATTCCAGGCCGGCAGAGCTGTGTGAAGCAGAGGAACAGAAAAGACCACATGGTGTTGCCTGGACTCCAACAGCAGCACTTGGGGCTTCCCAGCAGCTGAGTACACACTCACCAGGCTTGGCTTTGTTTCTTGAGAGCGTCATGGACTCATCAAGCCAAGCGTGATGCTCCACAGATTAGCCCTGGGAAAAAAAATATTCCAGTGGGCACAGAGCATGAAAGGCTTGGGAGCCTCTTCCCTTCAAGTCATTGAGCAAACTTTCCAAACCACTGTTTCTTCAGGCTGAGAGCCAGCGGGGAAAATTACAATTGCAGAAGAATTTGTCTGAGAAAGTTATAAGGAGATGGAAAAAGGCAGGGGCAGACCAGAAGAGCCAGCCTGTGCTGCAGCCCCTCAGCCCAAGGCTCACCTTCAGGGAGGGATGGGACTTTTCCCCCCAGCTCAGTACGGCGCGGAGATGTTGCCTCCACTTCCTGCAAGATCACATGCTGCATTTCTCCTCCCATAACTGCTTGGCAGTGGAAATTGGGATGTTCTGCCCAAGGCCATTTGTTGATGAAGGCTGCCAGGTGCCGGCAGCCCCAGCCGCAGAGCCAAGCACCGTGCCAGGGCAGATTTTCTCAAGGGAGAAGCAGCTGAGTCACAGCAGCCTCCGATCCGTTCCCACAAGCCCGGCTGCAAGAGACGCACGGGAGTTCACGGAGGACAGGCGCTCACACAGCGAGCTGGCAGGTTGGGTTTGCTCGTCTGCAAACCTCTCCAAGCCAGCGGAAAGCATCTCCCTGGCTCCGGATCTGTCGGCAGCGTGCCCTCAGGGAAGGGCTGGTGAGACTGCGGGAGGGCAGGGTCCTGACCTGCCTTTCAACCAGGCAGAGCTGCTTTGGGATGCTCCTGCAGCATGTGGGGGAAACGCCAGCAGGCACTGGAAGTTCCATTAGAAAATGGAGCTTTGAAGCTCATTGTGGGGTCTTCTCCCAGCTCTGGGGCAGGAGCAGGACCAAGGTGGCTGCAGGTAGGGAAGAGACAGAGGCACAGCTCCAGGAGAAGTGACTTGCTGGGCTGGATGTTGACAGCCTCTCTGCCCATCATCCCAGCAGCTCCCAGTAAAAGCAGGCAGGCTCCAGCCTGGCCAAGGGAGCACAGGGGTGTCTCCCTCTGTTTCTGCAGTGGGGCACAGACCCCTGTGTTCTCCCCTGCATAGCAGGTCAGGTCCCTGCCACACACTGCCTAGAGCAGTAACACAAATACCTGGGGTTGCGGGAGGGATGGGATAAGAGTGGTGGATACTAAAAGCTGCCCTTTTGGGGGAGCCAACCTGCACCCCCCAGAGCTGAAGCCAGGAAGGTGTTATGGCCCCCAGCATCCACCCTCTGGGCCAAGCCACCAGACAGGATCCACGTCCTCATGGCTTCACCTTTTTGCTCTCTGTGTCACTGTGCCCAAGCAACCTCTCTCCCAGCCCTGCCTCCTCCAGCCAAATGCTTGGATGATCCGTGGGCATCCTACCCCTCCTTCCCAGGCACCAAACCCCTACACTGCTGTCTGTGCCACCAAAGAAGAAACAACCCCAGCAGAGCAGTAAATAACCCCCCACACAGCAGAGCACTGGCAAGCAGAGCCGGGCACATCCATCACTCTCACAGTTTTTCTTCAGCTCTGACACTTTGATAGGGGCGAGGGGGTGGGGAAGGAAAGTAGCTTCCAAAATTTATGAGCTAGGATTTAAAAATACAGTCTCCCAGAAGCACTGCAAAACCCAGAGATGGTGAAGGCGAGTGGCTTAGAAGTTGCCTTTAGAAATGAATGCAAAAGCTGTGCCTGCCTTGGAAAGAGGGACTCGAGAGACCTGCAAGGCTGATGTCACAAACCACGTCCCCGGTGGGATCATTTTGCAAGTCACAGCTCTCCGTGCCATGCATTACAAGTAAAGTGAAGGGTAGAGGTAACAAATGATGGGTTAAAATCCCTCCAGCCCAAACGGTAATGTCACCCTCAATGCAGACAGGATTTGGGCTGTCACCTTCAATCTCCCAGAGTTTCTCCTCTACATCCCTGACCTTCCACTGGTACATGCATAGCCAGCCTTCCAGCCCTTTTGTAAACAGATCCCCTTTATGCAAAGAAAAGAGCTTGTAGCTGTAAATTTAGCTGAAAACATCTCTGCCACAGGGAATCACGTATCAAATAATAAAGCCAAATGAGTGTCAGGAAGAGCAACCACAATATTGGAGTCCTTGGTCTTTACAAATGGACTGTCCCTCAGCAGGGTGCTGCAGAATGAACAGCTGAAAAACGTTACCCAGTCATTAAAAACATCTAAAAGTAATTTAGCCTGAGTGACAATGATGCTCAAAGCAAGTTGTTTGTCTGCGGAGATAAAATGAGCTATTTCAAGCTTGCCTTTTGTTGTAGTTTTCTGTTGAAGTTGGAAAGGACTGAAAAACACTGAGCTGACAGCCTTGCCAGCAGAGCCCTGGTGCTGTGGCAGTGCTGTGGGGAGCATCACCATGAGCTGCTCTGATCCCCCCTGCCATCACTCTCCCATATTCCCTGGAAGGATGCTCAGAATGGTCTGGGAAGATGGTCCCTGGGGCCACCACAGCATCTCTGCTGCATTACAGTGCCATTTATGATGATGGTTTTGCTATGGAAACATCTCCCTCCTAACAACAGATCTGTCAGCACGTGTCCCAAAAGCAGACCAGCATTCATTACATGGTAATTTTTGCTTCCCTGTGATGGAGACCAGGGACTTATCCTTCCCATGCTTTTCTTAAAAAAAAAAAAGCAAAAAACCAGCAAAAACCCAACAAAACTGAACCATGTGAATATCTGAGTTCACCCATCAACAGCACGGCCTGAGCCCAGGGTTCCTCTAAAATCTCCTCATAAGTGTATTTTTGGTGGGCTCTATGGACAGAGAGCATTTCAAATGCCCAGTGTTAAATATTTCAGGTGAAACATAACTCTTCTAAGTGCAGCCAGCCTTACTCTGAAGCTTCAATTCAGTGAAATTTCCCAGCAGCCTTCAGGAATTGATTTGCTTCTTGCTGGTACCTTCTCTCTGTGCTGTTCAACTGTGTTAATGTATTCCAAAACCTGATTTTTTTTTTCCTCCCCCTACATAATCAGATTTTTGGAGGCTGCAGTGAGATGCCTTACAAGCAGTTTTTGTCCTTAGGTGTTTTCTGAGCGGGCTGCATCCATCACATCCTGGTGCTTTAGCACATCTCTGTACAAACGGTTCGTTCGAGAGTCAGCTGAATTCCTTTGATTCATGTTCCTGCATATCCATATAGCTAATTTACCTTTATTAAAAGGAAAAAAAAAAAAAAGGAAAGAAGAGGAGCTATTAAGAAGGACAGTGTCAAGGCCAGCAGAGCAAGTGCTGGAGGGCTGGGTTAATGAGCTGCGTGGTTGCTGCTGTCCAAGTGCCCAGGCTGGCTGGAGCCAGGAGCTGCTGCCCCAGCAAGGCTGACTCAGTCCTTCACTGGGCAGACACAGGCTGCAGGGCCCTGCATCCCTCTTTGGAGTAGTCCCTATGCTTTGGGGTCCATGGTTAACCTCACTTGCTCCAGCTTCCTCCCTGGTATTTTCCAGAGGAAGGAAGCTATGTGCGTTCAGCTTGGGCTAAGCCCCCTGCCCAGCCCAAGCTGCATCCCTGTGCTTTGGGGAGAAGGTGAAACACAAATATGGATCAATGGATTTGCCCTCACATCTCACAGGAACACTGCCCTGTTCAGTCCCGTGGGCCGGACAAGGATGCTGCTCCCCCACTGGCTGTGCCAGCAAGGTCACTGAGCTGTGCCCTGGCAAGGACACTTCCAAGGAGAGGGAGCAGGGATTTGCAAGACGCTCGTCATGATCATTTATTCTTGTCATTTCTGACCCTCAGGGTAGGAAGAACATCAGAGCACTGCAGGCACAAAACAACAAGCTTTGTAGGTCATATCAGCGTGTAAAGTACCATTAGGAACCACAGCACGAAGCATGAATAATACTTCCTTTATTCCATCATATACCTCAACGCCCTTTAAATAAATGCAAATGGTTCTTTGTGGACAAGGTTTGTACGAGATGCCTGCTCAGGGACTCAGGGCTGAGATGGAGCTGGAGCAGTAATTTTGCTCTCTCCCCTGACAAGTCAGAGTGTCCGCAGCACTATCTGATAGGCTCAGTGACAGTCCAAGCCAGCCCAGGCAAAAGAGCCAGGAGAACACTGTAAATCTTCCTTGCAGAGATTTATGCTCTACCCATTAAACCAGAACCACAAAACACATGTCCTTCCACGCTACCCTCCTCTCTCTGAAGGACACCAAGGCAGGAAAAAACTTTGAAGGACTCCAAGCCTGGAAAGGGACCTTCAAGAGCCAATCGCATCGTTTCTGAAAAGCCACCAACAGTCAGCCTCGACGGCTTTAATCCTAAAATCCTTTCAGCAAATGATGACCTCGATTACTAAAAATGATCAGATAGCGCAAAGGCAGAGAGAGAGGCGCAGTGAGTCATCGCCCCCCAAGCACTTGAACTCCCTTTGGTCTCAGCCGGAGTGGGGTGAGGTTGCCCCCAAGAGGCAAATCTGACACAGCAAGTAGAGAGGGAAAATGCTGAATTGTGCTCTGGAGGTATCACATAAGAAGGATTAAAAAAAAAAAAAATCTCCTCATCTGCTCTTATTTGTACTTCTCCCTAGCTGCAAACATCTATGGATGGGGTGGGAGGGAAGAGGAAGGAAGGAGGTCAACTCTGGCATGTGGCTGGCTGTGTTCTGCCGGAGTTCCTGAACCACACAACTCGTTTTCCTAGTCTCACTCACAGGGTCATTAGAAAGATCAAAAAATGTCACTGAGTTTTCTTCAGCCAAATGAAACATTTGATCCCATATACCTCACTAGGCTCATTCAGAACAAGGGCTGGCACCACCTTCAACAGCAACTTCTGTCTCAGGAGTGGATGGAGAGACAGAATGGTGGACACGATGGACTGTTTGGAAACTGAGAGATGACATGAAATCCCTCAGCTGTTCACTTAAAGCATACAGGCATTAACACCACACTGGACCAAATCCTAGCACCTTGCAGGGGGTGAAGGAGCAGGACAGACATCTGGGATATCTCCCCAGCACATGGTCCACCCTCCAGGGATCAGCAGCCCGAAGCTTTCTCAGCCAGGGAGAACAGCTTTCATTTCACAGACCCCCGCTGCATTTTTCTGCCATAAAATGCTCTTTGAACCTCTAAGCTTTTAGCATCCTCAACATACTGAGGCAAACAGATCCCCAGCTCCTGTCTCCTTTTGTTTGCTTTGAGCTTTCCTGCTAATAAAAGAACTATGGAGTCTGAAGCCGTATTACAGAGCGCCATTGAATGGCTTCTCCTTATTTGCCCTTTTTCAGACCATTTGATTGTTGAGCTCTCCATCTTACTTTCCAACATTACAACTATTTCAGAGAGATGCAGCCGACTTAGGGCCACTACAATTTATTCCTGTCCTTTACACACACACAGAGCCTCCCTCACAAAGGGCTAAACCTGTGACATAACCACGGATTCCGCCGTTCCTGCAGCTGCTTTTCAAGAGGACACAGTTTAAACACCCAAGCACCCAGGGTACTCACTGCTCCTGCAGCAGGCTCCTTGTGGGTCCCCTGTCCTGCTCAGCCGGAGAACATTCCCGCATCCCCAGCACGAGCCCCTGCCGCAGCACCTCAGCTACTGTCAGCTCCAAACTGGAAGCGTCATCTCCAAAATTACTGTTGCGCTGGCTCCTGCCAGACTCTTAATTAGAGGAAGGCTGACACAGTTTCTCAGCAAACGGCGTTCACATACTGCGGGAAAAAACAGAATGAGGGCAAGAGGAAAAATGGGCTAATCAGGGAAAATCAACTGGAGGGAAAAACACGTTGCGTTGTGCAAACCTCACCATAGCAATGCCGGAGCACAAAAAACAGGGGGGGAAAAATGGGTTAGTGCACAGGGGAGGCAGGCAGCGCTTCACAAAGGTGAAGGAGAGCTGACATGCAGTGCAGCAGCTCAGCATCCTCACCTGGCAGGCCTCTCCCCACAGCCTGGTTAGGGCAAAGGGGACACGCTCAGTTTCCAGCATGCAGATCAATGTGTCTGAGAGCCTGAGCGATGCTGCCTGCGGAGCCCACGGCTGCTCTGCATGATTTACGCTGCCTTTTTAAAAGCCTGCAGTGTGAAAAAAGCACGAAACTCAATGCCTTGTCCCTCTCTCCCCACCACTGCCCCTGGCAGCTTGAAGCTATTGTTCTTATTTCAGCTGCAGCTCGGCGGTCAGTGCGGAGAGGAAGGGGACCCTCTGCTCCTGCATCTGCTCCGAGAGCCAGGAGTTTCACCAAGCCTCGGGAGACGAGAGCCTGAAACCCAGAGGCAAAGCCCCGGAGCCTGCGTGCCAAGCCCCAGCTCAGAGCCTCGCTGCTCGGGTGAAGGACTCACCCCGTAGCACAAAAAGCAGCACAAATCCATTTACCCTTTCTGCTCCTCTCTGCGAGGGGGAAGGAGCATCGCTCGCCCGGCTTCAGGCAGCTTCAGCCTCAAATGCAAACCCAAAGGGAAGCACTGGGACAAGGGTGAGTGAAAATGGCCCCTTTATCCACCCCGACACACCATGCGGGCCAAACCTGCCTTGAAAAGCTCTGGGTTTTCCCCCAGGCTGATGGCAAAGGCGCTTTGATGACAACGAAGGGAACAATTCCAGTGGAGTTTCCATCCCCTCCCCTGTGACCTCCCTACAGGGAGCTGGGAGGTGGCAGCAAAGCCGAAGGAGGTGAAACATTAGCAGCATCTCACCACGCAGAGACAAGGGAGGCATTCAAAAAAGTACAACATATCCAAACACCACTTAAAAGCAGCCTTGAAATATAGGACTGGCTTCCTCCAAACAGATCAAAATATCAAGATGGAAGACACGACTGTTTTTCTTCTCTCACCACCCAGCCTTGCTTTTGATACCAGATAAAATACTCCCTTTCAAATTCCTGACTGCAAAGGCAAGGAAGTGCTGGCTGAAAAAAGCATGTCAGGCAAAACTAAAAGCCTCTCTGCAAAGAGAAGCCCTTCGAGGAATTTACTTTTCCTAGGATCCTTCCCACCAGCAGCCCACGCCATTCCCCAGCCCTGAAAGCCCTGTTCAACATGTGATAAGCAGGGGCCCTGCCAGTAAAGCTGGCAAAATATCCACAAGGCAAAACATGAAGGTATTCCACAGCCTGGGGGGAATATGGGGAAAACAGCAATTAAACGAATTCTGATAAGTTAAACCACAAGGAATAAGCTAAATCCACTAATGATTGTCTGACCTCTCTGGGTGGCTCCTTTGGAGCTCCTCAGCAGCTGCTTAGGCTCCTACAAGCTCATCAAACCTCTCCCCTGCTCAAAGTCAGCCCGTCCCAAGAGCCTTTTCTCTTTATAGATGCAAAAAGTAGCACTAATATGCCAGTGGAAACAGCTGCCCCTCTGGCAGAGGGCGGTGTTTCCCACTGGGAAACTTTAGGCAAGGAGTGCTTTTCCAAAAGCTCACAAATCCAAGGAATAGGACCCCAGAAAAATTAGGAGGGTCATCTCCAGCAGAAACCTTTCTGATTTGCCCTTCTCAGTAAAACAAAAAGTCACACAACCACCACAAACCAGTGGAAGACACACCAACAAAAAACCAAAACACAAACCCTAAGCCAGGGATACTGTGCTATACATACAGCTCTCCTGGGAAAGAAAACAGAAGACCAGTGTTAGAACTGTAGCTCTGGTATTCCTGCTAGTGACAGGATGAGCAGAGGAACCCAGCTACCTGGCAGAACTTGCCTGAATCTCCACAGCAGCACAGTCTGTTGCAGCCCCTGTGCCCAAATGTTGGCCCCCAGGCACCCAGGACTGGTGCTGGACAGTGCTGAGCACAGACACCTCTCATGGAGGTGCTCAGAAAACCAGCACTGCAGCATCTATCCCTCAGTATGAAGTCTTTTTGCACACTGAAATCCTACCTCTAAAATGCCTTTGCAGCAATCTAACCAGATCCTCCACCAATAACAACAACACACTTCAGGTATTCCAGTCACCTGCTTTCCCCAAAGACATTCTCAACTAAATCATCAGCTTTGGGAACTTCAGAGATTTCCTGCAGCCGCTGCATCAATGAAGTGTCCTACTGACCTTCAGCCAGACCTACCTGCAAGTCATTAATCACTTCTGAAATCCCCATCCATTACCAAGTTCCACAACAGGAACAGTGAGAATATGAGATGCATAAATAGTTTCACTGCCAGGTTTCTTCAACTTTAAAACCAGAAGTGTTTGGGTTATTTTAAGCCATAGAGAGGCTTGTCAGAAAATTAAAAAAAGAAAAAGGCAAGGAGCTACAAACATATTTTATAACCAGACTTTAATTTTTTCTGTTATTACTGCAATAAAGTGCACCTACTTCCACATGAAATGTGATAATCGGGCTCTTAATATGGCCGACATAGTATCAAAAGAAAGACCTCAGTGCAAAATGCTTCTCTGAAGACATCCAAAGCAGTTAAGACCTTTAGTGTGCAATGACATTTTGCAGGAAAAGGAAACAGCCTTTTCTAATGCATGTAAGTCCTGGCTGAGGGACAGCAAATGAGTTGGCAAAACACAAGGGCAGCAGGTTTGCTATTTCACTGCCAGGACCCCCTTGCAAAGACCCTGTAGTGATGCTTGGGAATCATCTCTGTAAGGATTCTGATGAGCACCAGTTTAACCCACACCTAGACTTCAGCACCTGAGGAATTACTCCTCAGCTACAAAACAGGGAAGAGAAGCCCAGACCAAGCAGGAGTGGGGGAAGAGGGAAAGTGCTAGAACAGGCATTAAGCATGAACACACAGGACTGGCTGAGCTGAGAATGATTTCAAGACTGTCTCCATCTACAGTGAGCTAATCAGCTGGGAACCCAAGAATTGTAACATATGCCTTAGAATAAAATAGGACCTGCAGCCATTGGGGTTTTTTTTTGTGAAACAGAGCCCATTTTGTCCAGGGACATTTAACTAGAAAGGAGTGTCTGGTTTTATTTTTTCATTGTTCTGTTAAATGAAAGTAAATATCAAAGTGGCTATTTTGTGTGGAAAAACCCTCAGCAGTTTCAACATGCTTTGAACTGCAGTACAAAAGCTGTTCATCTAAACTCCTCCCCTTTTCTTCCTCAAAATATACAGGCCAGCAATGTCAACTTTACACAGTAAGAAAATATATACACATTAAATACAGTAAACGTTCAGCATTTTTTTACCTTTATACAATATTAGTGAAAAAAATAAAAACATTAATAAAATTACATACAATATATTCAACAGAGTAAGCAACTGTTACGAGAGGGAAGGCAGATGAGCCATCAGAGCAAAAGATGACATTGACATAACAATGTAACACTTGAAAGAAAAAACATTTAGTATGGATTTGCAAATCTAATAGATTTTCTCTAAGATGTGTCCATTCTATATCAGTTTAATTATATGTAATACACATAATTAAATTTGAAGGTTTTGTAGTTGGCAGGTTTTTTAAGTCTTATTTTACATTCTTATCATAGAGAATTTCATACAAGACAGGGTCATCTACAAGAATTAAAACAAAACAGTATTATAAAACACACATGTTGATGTAATTAAAAATCTCTCATTATGGGAATCCCCATTGGTGCTTCTACCCAATAAGTGAACTTTTTCTTCCTATTACACCCATCTACAGACAAACCACAGTGTAAGATTTAAGTGATAGCATTTGTACAGAGAGCACAAAAGGAGATCACACCTTCCTCTGATTATTTCATAAGCAGCTCCTGGAGCTTTGAGCACATATTGTCTATGCAGCAGGACTTCACACCAAGGAATTCAGTCATCATATGGCTTTCACAGTCTTTACAAAGGTGAGCCAAATGCTGTTCTCTAATATCCACTGAGATTATATTTTATTCTCCATTTAAAAGGTGCAACTGCTGTATTTTGTATTTTTAAAAGACACTGGATGTTCATACCAATTCTGCTTTGCAGATTACCATGATTCAGCCCACATCTGAACCACTTCCTCACCTGCTCACAACAGGGGAGGTCTAACACTCCTCCTGAACTCGTATTTCATGTCACAGGGTAGTTCTTACCCAGCCAACCTAGAACAATGCTTGCAGGTATGCGCTGGCAAGAAAATAAATACTTACTGGTTTTAAATATGTCTTGTGATTAACAAGGGAAACAAGAAAATTTCCCTCAGCTTTCAATACAGTAAAATATTTCTAGCCAGTTCTGATAGGGCTATAGGAACATCAGGGTTTTTTTCAGTTGATCCACTTCAATTTTTCAGAAGTAGAGCACGTGTAGTAAAAAACAATGTTAGTCAAATCAGATTCTCATGTGTCTAGAGCTTGTCTGAATCAAGCTCAAGTTCTAACTCAGGTGACTGATTTCTTCTCTTCCAAACAAGGTGAAGCTCCATTCATTCTATATCCTCCTTGATTTCAGTTTCTGTTATTTTCCCTTAACTAGGCAAGATTTCATGAATCTGGCTCCCAGAAGTCATGCAGTTTTCCCTAAAGAGTAAACAAAAATTAGTATACAAGTCAGAAATCCAGTGTCAGAAGAAATGTGTGGAGCAGGCAAGTGCTTAGCTTGGGAGCACTACAATGTGCTGGAAAAAAGTCCCTGGAATTTTATTCTGAAACACTTGCCAGTTTCCCATACCTGAATCAACCTCAAACATCTCCAAAAAAACAACACAAAGAGCCACCTCTTTATCAACTTTCATTAATTGCTAAGCAGATTCTGTAGCCATGTGTTACATGTGTCACTCCTTGCTCTAGAACATGAAATATCACACACACTACACACAACCTTTTTTGCACATTGTTGGGAGCAATTTTTACAAATGGTTAATTACACAGTTTTTAACTGCAATCAATACTAGGCATAATGTATAATTTAAATTTTATGTAAATGATACTCTACATTAGTGGAAAGCTAAGCTTTTCCAAGAGAGATAGCTTTATGTTCCAAGACAGGACTCACACAGGTGGTCTGACCAAATTACAGCAGAAACTTTACAAGCCAAGGCTGGAAGAAAGAGCTCTGAACTTTGAGTATCAGTGGAAATTATCCACCTATTCTACCAAGGCCAGCTAGATGTCACAAAGGTAAATATTTATAAGACTTATCATGGCATTATTTACTACTGCATACTTTTACAAAGATGAGAGGCTTTGCCTAATCGTGGCATGAAATTTGACACATTCAAAGGGGGAGGAGTTGTTGAGAACCCTTAAACATATGTGAATAAAGCCCTGGACTTGAGAAGTCTCAAAGACACACGGTGCCAGACCACAGCAGGATGTGCCTCACTGCATTCCTGCCCCAATTTCCTTTTGGAAGCATCTGCTAATAGCTGTAATCAGAGACAGGCCCTGTGACTCGACTCAGGACTGGGATTTCAGTGTATTACACACACCTTTACAAAAACAGCACTTTTAAAGAAGGAGAGGAGATCCTGCTTTTATCAAAGCCAGCAAAGTAAGAATTTTAATTAAACTCCATTCTAATACATCTAAGTGTATTCCACATCCATGCCATTTATATAGAAAATCTCTTGAAAAGAATTTGCCATTTTCAAGTGCTAAAAGCTGAGTTAGAAGCACCCTGCAATGAGGGAAGAGAAGTTTCATTACAGTACCTGAGTAAGCCGAGTGGTTTGTATCACATCCTGCCATTTCCCATATATCCTAGCAGCCAAGCCTTTTACCTGCAAATTCACACTGATTAATTTAGCCATTTTTGTTAAAAAACACAAAATCATACCCTGTGTTCCCCCTCACAGCTTCAAACTCAAAAATAAACAGATAACCCAACATACAGTGTTTACTGGAAAGGAACAATTTTACTGTCACAAAGTATCATCACCTCAACTTCAGATCCCTGTAACTCATGACTTTAAATTCAAAGTCATGCACTCCACAAACATTAGAGGCACATGACTCCTCACGTTGAATGTTTGGAATCACCGTGCAAACCTCTGCCCTCCAAACACCACCTCATCCCTGGGAAATGAGGTTTGCCACAAGTCTGTACCTACTACAGGTGCAACTGTGGCCACAAAAGCCAACAATGCAGCACTGGCTGCTTCTAAAACAAATTCCTTGTACATAAAACTGTGCTTTTTCATAACCAATCACAAGCAGGTGTTTAATCCAAGCCATTCACATTGAGATTTGCTTCATATGCTGTGTTAAAACCCAGCATCCCCTAGAAGTTACCGCAGTATTACACAAATGAAACAATGGAGAAAACCAGGGTAAGATTTTCCATTCTCAGTGCAAAGGGAAATAGAAACAGAAGTGAAAGCAACCAGAGATACAACACTCCAAGGCAAGAGCAATTAACTTGTTAAAAGGATTCATGCTCCACTAATCTGTCTGAGTAAGAAAAGAAGAATGTTTTCGAGAGGTAAGGAAGCACACAACTGGAAATGTCTGATTTAAAGCTGAAGAAGCCAAGGCTTTGCAAAGCTGGGGCTGGTGACTTTATCACTGGGCTGACTTGGTTTGTTACAACAGCATGCAAAGCATGGAGGTCACAAAATTAGGACTACCAGATGTAAGGCTCACATGACAAAGCAAACGAAAGGCAGCTGTCCAAGCTTGATGCTACATCACATACAGTTGGCTTAAATCCAAACCATTTTAATCAATTTGTTCATTTGAAAAATAAAGTGGAGACTCGTGCAAGACAGGCAACTTTTTCAGTCCTCTGTATCCTGCCCTGCAGGTAGGCCCTGCTCTCACAATTGGAGTCAGCTACCAGTGACTGCCACAAAGAGAATCAGAGCAACTCTGTGGGTCTAAACGTGGATATGCCTGGCTAAAAGAATGATCAGTCACATTTCAGAGCTGTTAAGAGTCCCATTGTTACCATAAGGAGTATTTTCAGTGAATTAAAATGGGTACGTATTTATCCCCATGCAAAGACATAATGCATGTAGAAAAAACCCCCAAGCCCATGAGGAACTCCCAGAATTTCCAGGGCTGAGATGAGGGAACAACATGCATCACAAACACTAAAAACCACCCCAAAACCAAAACAAAACAGAAAAATCAAGTTTTGCATCTTACCTTAGACCGATAAAACATTCTTGCATCTTCCCTAATATCACCTTTTACGTGCTTATCTAAGGCACGACAAAGCTTCAGTAAGTGTTGCTAAATAAAGACAAAAGTGTACAGCTATTAAATCCTCCATGTCAAAACTACAGGCTTTACTCAAATATTATATCAATTTTAAAATTACATGCTTCAGTTTGAATTTTTTCTCAGAAGTACACAGTTAAGAAAGGGAAAAGAAAGAAAACAAGATCACATTGCAAGATCCTCTATCTGTTGCTGGCATGCTCCTGGTAAAGCAGGTCTAAGTTTTTAAAAGCAGCTTCAAAGTATAGCAGAGCTATACAACACAAATTCTAAAGTTTCTACTAACTAATTTGCAAATCCTTTCTGCCCCCAAAATAGCAAACACAGTGCAGTGTCATTCACATCTTTTATCAGCAAAAAAATTCTGAAGTTACAATAGCTGAAAATAACCTTTTCAGTAATGATGACTCAGGTAATTTCTTTTGTAGGAATTGGCTGAGCAGGTAAAATATATCCAAGGTTTTATGCGCTGATCTTTTATTTTCTCTAAATTTCTGATTACTTTAATAAAGCAGTTTTGCACTTCAGGATCTCCCGATAATGACTCCCAAGGTCTTTCACATTCTGTTACTTTCTTCATAAAATTCCTGTTTTCAATCTCTCACACAGCTGCCAAGAGGCTCCGCTCTGCAGAACAGGTGAGACATGCTGAAATTCTATTTATAAACATTTGCTGGCGTCTCAAGGCCACCACAATTCATTCCCTCTAACTGGAAGAGGGGCAGAAATGAAATAGTTAAGATTGATTTTGCACAAGTCTAGCTTGCACAATATTCAGCCATACCCCTCTTGCCACTTGATGGCTAACAGGTCAGTGAATAATAAAATCTTTCTTCATTAAGAAATTGAAACATTAAAAAAACAGTTGAAAATATCAAGTTCTTCAAAAATCTAAGTAATATACTGAGACACCTAAGCATCCAAATGTAACCAAACATTACTGGTTTATGTCTCTCAAACAGTTCCTGTGACAGATTTCTTAAAAGCCAAGAGTGATTCCACAGGGCAGAAGGTTTACACAGATTGCTGCTTGCTGCAGCAAGCAACTCCTAGCAAATGATCAGGGAAATCTGAATAGAAATACTGAAAGGCTAAGCAGACAGAATTACTTAGAAGATGTTCACATCACATGGCAAAAAAGGAACTACCACTACAGAGAAGAGCTACAGTTCTGCTTTCACTTGCTGCACTTCAGCACAGGAAATTGAAACATGCTTCAAAATATTTTACTAGATATTTTTGAAGTAGTGGTTTTCTCCTAGACTGAAAATTTTCAAACCTACTTCCAAAGTTCATAGAATCATTTGTCTTAGAATTTCTGTGTTACCTCCAGATACTTTCTGAGAAAGATTAACACAACAAATGCCTGCTCTTTCACAGCCTTATGTCTGGAGGTAGCTCCAATCACAGAAACACAGAAGAGAGTTTTCTCTGCAGTAAACACATTGAAGTTCTTCTGCATTTATCTTGTCCAGAACAAAAGCTACCCCCAGTGCTCTTATGCACTGGTGATCCTCCATCACATGATAGCTCTTACCAAAACAGACTAAACAATAATAATGATAAACAATATTTTAAAATGTAATGGTCTAGCCAATAAAGTTACTTACCCTTTGACTGGAATTTACAACATCAAGGAAACTGGCTTCACTGACTAGATGAAGGAGGACATAGATTAGGTAGTATACCTGGAGAGAAATCAAAAGAGCTTTAGCAGTCAAAGCACCATCATTGTAACTCTTCTCATCTAGACATGGAACCATCTCTGCTTTCTGAAATTAATCCTCCAACAGCCAGGCCAATGGGCAAGTATATCAACATATCTGCCTAAATAACTAATTTGAAACAGTATATTCATATATTAGAAACATTTTAAACCAGTATTATACTGGTTTAAATAACCTAAGTAACCCATAAAAATGTGATTTTAATAACTGAAAATTAAATTCAGTAGTTGGCTTTATTTTCCCATCATCTACCCCCAGATCAAAACACTTGCTGAGAGATTCCATGATAACCACTCAAATAACCAAACCAATATTCAATTTTTGGAGGGATGGAAATAGTAAATCTTTCTAACGCTTGTTTGAGAGCAGAGATTAATAAAAGATTCGCAAATCTTTTTCTGAAACCTGAAGGTGAATGTTTGACTCAGCACCAAACAGTTTTCACTGATTACATCAGAAGGGAGGGAAGATCATCCTCTGATTACAGAAGCAGAGACTCAAAACTTCCCCGTGACTCAGAAAATCTGACCACTTCCCTGTTTGTAAAACAAACCAAGTTCCTCCACCACATGCTCCTTTCCTTCCTCCATGACTACACCCAAAATTAGTAATATTTTAAAGATGAACTATAACAAAACAGTGTATTTACAGTTCCACATACAAAACTGTTAAAAAGTAAGAGAAACACTCCCCAAATTGTATAAAATATATAATATTATATAAAAAATATTTAAAATAGAGATATAAAACAAAAGCAAAAAAGCACTATTGGCTATATACCTCATGTTCTAGTTCTGCATGAACTCCATCATCTTTGTGCTCCTTCTGTCCTTTTCTCATCTCTCTCATCTTCTTCAGTAGATAAGAAGGTTTCATACACACCAGAAAGTGATGCAGAAGAAACATCTACAGATACAGGCATTAACAAATTGGACTGATTTACTAACAAGAGAAAATTGGAAACTGAGTGCCCCTATAAAATTCCTTATTCATTGGAACAAGAACAGAAAAGGTATTTTTAATTAAAAAGGAAGTCTTCATGCTTTGAGAAATTTTTGACTATTCACAGACTTCAGTGTTTGTACACTTTCTCCCTATGGTAACAGTGTGTCTCCACATGATTACAAAAGGAAGACTCAAAGAAGTGTAGGCCTCTTTCCAATGTCTAAAATTAATGCTTAGGCATGTAAACAAGCACAAGCTGCAGAACATGCAGATTACACACATGTGCAAATACACTTTTAATATTAACCTAACCAGAAAATTATTAATTGGTCATTTGGCAAGGTTCTTGAAAACAGGCTTACAATATTAAAACATAAAACACAAGCATACAATATACACGTTTTCTAAACTTTCAAATTCTACAAAGACAACACATATAAGCAGTACCTGCTTGTCACTGTCATCAGGTATTTCTACATGCTTTTTATGAAGAAATTTTGCAATTATCACTAGGCTAAGGCGTCTTTTTACTTCCCTGAAAAACAATTAAAAATTATTTTCCTTAGAATGTAGAAACTGTGGGTTTGAGAAAAAGTACGTGAGGCTATGCCTTCCCTAGGTATAAACTTGCTTGCAACTATTACATTGGATTTTCTGAATATTGGTGCTATATAAACCAGTAAGTAGGCTAGTAAAACACAAGTACCCTTAATCTCATTGCAGCTCAGCTTTTGCACTAATAAACAATGCTAGATACCTGTCTCCAAGCCTGAAGTTAATGACCTAACTAATTCTGCTCACTGAGTTACATTATCATTTACTAATTTCAAAGATACAGAACTCAGAATGATGCTTAGAAGCAGACATCAATCACCCAAAAAAATTTAAATTTTTGTCACTCGGACAAGAATTAGAGTGATGGATGTCAGAACCTGAAGCTAAGCCTTCCTTTGCTACAGGGTACCAAGAATCCACAGCCCAGAAACTACATAAAAGATTTAACAACCCTTTTTCACAGCAGAGGTGACCAGGAAGCTACACATGCACACCAAGAATTGCACATACATCTGTAACACATGAGAAAACAAATCCCTGGGTTTTTTTTAAGTGTCATGTAACAAATATTGCATTTTTCAGACTTTGAGCTTATACAAATAAGCCAGCAGTGAATGACCCTGTGTGTTTCTGACATTGCAGCCTTGTCCTTACCGTCCACGCGCGATGGAGCTGGGCACGAGCTGAACGAGCCACAGGAGGTTGTGGGGATTGCTGGAGAGTTCACTCGCTGACAGGCACAGCTCAGGCATCTTCAAAAGAACAACAAAACATCCTGAAACTGAAGTGGGGCTCTTTGCTTTACTTGCAAAGGAGCACACACCTACTCCCTAGAAACACAGGCAGCGTAATTGATAAAAGGAACTGATCTAACAAGAGATGACGTACATAAAAAAATTGCTGCGCTGCGCCAGGAGGTGAGTCTGCTAAATACAATTTAAAGTAGGGTATTTGAGATCAGAATGTTTTTAATGACAGCTTACCAGTGTAGTGCAATAATTTCTTCATTCTTTCAGACTGCCATTTTAAACATACAGCTATTTTAGCACACATAATCTTAAGATAAACAAAGTCTTGTAGAAGAGGACAGGCAACTCAATGTCATGCAACAAAAACCCTCTCAGTGGGTATACCCACCCACTTCCTAAATCTCAAACACAAAGCTTTGAATTTTTCATATTAATATATAGCAATACATTTTATATTATTGTTATTACTATTATTGAAAATTCTGTATTACATTTTCAGCCACTATTTTTCTGATATGTCAAAAAAGGAAAAAAACACTCCCAAAAACTTCAAAACAGAAGCTGCAGTTTCACAAATTCACAAGTTTAGTATAATAAATGTATGAAGTTACCTTTGTATCCCAGTCTTTTATATTCATCAGAAGCTTGAGAAAAAGGCACTGAAAATCTATCACAAAAGGTTTTAACTGTCTCTCCAAGCTTATTTTAAATAGCAATATAATCAGCAGGCATATTTCTTGGTCAGTATATCCATCGTGAATTACTGATGTACAGAAAACTAGAAACTTTAAAAGAAATACAAAGCATTAAAATATGGAATTATTTTAGCTTATTTTGAAGCATGATGAGAACTTAAATTTTCCACACTCACATTAAAATGTACCTCAAATGATGTACTGTTTTGGCAACACTTGTGTACTAACATGCTCCCATCTCCCAGCAACACCTTTTATTTTAATACCTGTTGGAGACTCATTTTTTTGAGCAATGGCAATATTGACAGACACTACTGGAGCAGGAAAGATCCTTCTTTACTACATAGATAATCCTCCTTTAATTGAAGGAAAGGCCAAAAGATTTTCTAAATATGCCAGTAGTAATAAAAACTGAAATCAGTGGATAGTTTCTTCTATGTGAGGGAGCCAAGATATACTATAAAGTGACACAGCTGTGAAAGGGAGGCAGAAAAACTCTGCAGTTGTGAGTGAAGCCAATGGAAGACAAGCAACTGAAGTTTGCAAAATGCCTACAATAAACTCTGCTGAATGTGAAGCTGAAGTCTCAGGATGGCATCTTCTCAAACATATGCTCAGGACTAGATTGCAAACCCTATCCTCCCTCCCAAAAGAAAACACACACACAAAAAAAGAAACCCAACCCACAAAAACCTTGGAGTTGTCTCACCTTAATCACATTAATTAAATTGTTTTCAAGTAGACTGAGGAGCACTGGACTGGCAAAGGCTACATCCCCTCTTGGCTGTTGTTGACTCACTGTTTCTTGCACCTGACTTCTAACAGAAGAAACACAACCTGAGCAAAAAATGAACAACTCAAAAGCCCACAAAGGCTTACTGACATCAAACTGAAGAAAAAAAAATTCTGCATGTATCAAAATGGCTTCAAATCAAAACAATCCTCAGTTCCAGAGCATTTAACACACACATCTAACTCAATTTGTAGCAAATTACTTTGCCCAGCTATTTAGCCAATATTCCTGCAAACCTTCATTAGGAAGATGCAGGACAAAGGACAATGCTCTGGTTTGCTGAATCCTTACCCAGAAGGTGTTTGAATTCCAGGGTTATTTATTCTTACTAAGACCTGAGCCAAGAACTTATAGAGTATGGGAAAGGAAATAAAGAAGAAACTTTCTGATTCTACATTCTAAGCAAAAAACTTGCTTTCACAGGATCTAGGTAAAAAATAGCAAAAGGAAAACACTTACAAAATATCATGCTCGTTGAAGGGCGGTTGAAGATGTTGCAATGGAAAGAGAGATCTGAACCCAACACCCATATTGACAAAAACAGCTGATATATCAGCTAGTGAAGGAGTCCGTAGTTTTAACTGTTTATCACTGATGGAAGCTACAAATAAAAGACATGGAATGGATTAGTTTAAATTCAGTTCTTAGCACTAGTTCCTTTTAAGAGAAACAAATAAGCTTCGCAGTTTGCATCAATTCTACCAGCTCTCATCTCAGAGGAGTCAGTACATTAAACAGTAAGCTTATTTTCAGAACAAGGAGGGAGGAAAAAAGTCTAATATAGTATTTTACACTAGGGAAACATCTTGCCTACATAACAGGTCAATTACTTCCAAGTTCCACCCATTTTCTGTCATAGTTCTCTTTCATCACAAACAGCAGAACAAACAACAAGGCAATATTTTTGTCTAAGAGAACACATAAATTACTGCCTGTGTAGGTAAAGGTCAGAGGGTGTTATCACAGTGGGACTAGAAGAGAAGCTAAGTAAGATTTGAGAACAGGCAAGGTCTCTGGAACAGAAGTGGTAAACAAGGAACTCCCAGCCTTAATTGTTTGAATGCTCATTCATTATCTTGAACTGTTCATTTAGAATCAAGCCTAATGCCAGCAAGGCATAAAATAAAGGAGGCTACATTCCCTCTGATATCAGCTCTGATTTCAAACAAGAATTAAAATACAGGATTCAATTTGGACAGGCCTGAGCAAATACTTCCAGAGAACCACATTACTTTAACAATGTTAACTGGTAGTCTTAAATGAATGTCACTTTTGATGGATCTGAATGAAGACATGGGGAACATACAAAGGAACTTGTAGTGGAGAAATATTTGAGTACAGACAAAGGAAGAAGACAAAACATAGAAGACATTAGCAGCACTGTGGGCTGAAGCAGATCCTTCAAAGTGTTTCTGTGCAGGTGTATGATTCACTTCATTTTTGTCACTTATCTGGAAAATAAATCATGAAGTGCTACATACTAGGTATGACGATGTGAAAAACATCTTGTAATCCTTAAGCTACAAATGTCCACATCATCCAAAGTAAAAGATGGAAAGGAGGGCAAACTTTGGAGCAGACTGAGCTTCTCTTCAGGTCAATTCTATTTGTGAAATACCAGGAGTGAATTTTAAAGGCTCTTTACTGGATGCACTACTTTGGAGGTATGTGCCAGGACCACATACTGTGATACAGGTTGCACACACTCAGTGAAGGTCAGCCCCCAGCATTTCTTCATTACATTAGTAAAAATAGAGCCTAAATTCAAGCCAAAATCACCCAACAGAACTAGTGCCTTTTACTTCCTCACTAACACTTTTCTAAACTGAAGAGAGAAGTGCTTTCACTCAGGTGGTCAGTTTTCCATCCTTCAAATACTTACAGTTTTTTAGTGATAACTCCATCAATCTGTATAAGATCCTGGTGGAAACACAATGGTCAGGATGAATAGACATCATCTGTGAAGGAGAAGAAGCTATGCATCAAAAACCAAGCTGCATGTTGGCATCAGTTTTCTTTTAATTAGAAAAAAACTCCACATCAAACCAGAACAAAAACAACACCAAACTTCCCAGCTGAGTAAAATGAGTAAGAGATTAAAAACCAACCAAACAAACAAACCTAACCCCAAAGCCTCTAAAGCAAGATACACCAACGAGAACAGAATACTGTGAACATTGATTATTTCAAGCAGTGCAAAGATGATATGAATACTGTAAAATTGATTATTTACAGTATCAGAATGCTGTAATCCCATGTTGGTTTACACACAAGTTCTGAGGGTTAAGAGAATATCACATACCCCTTTGCAACCCATTTGTATCTATGATCAAATTGAGCTCCCTGAGCAAGAGTGAAGGCAACAGAGTTAACTACACCCTTTTCCAGTCACAGACAAGTTGGACATATGCAATACTAAACCCAAACAATGAATTCTTAGTTTTTCACATAACTTTTAACTACAAAAACATGACTATGAAGTACAGTTCAGGTTTCTTGGAGCACCTCACTGGCCCAACAAAAACTTCTTTTTCTCCCCCAAGTGCTGGACAGTTTCCTGCTCTGTAAGTGATCTCAACTGGCTCACACTTCTTCCTTATTAGTGGAACATCAGAGCTCACAGAAAGGGGGAAACCAATTTTTTAACTGGCTGGAGGGAAGGACATGGAAAAGCAAAATGTTTTGCTTTGGAAAATGTAGAAAACCAGTCAACAGACTGAAGCTGCAATTTCTCAGATGGTCCAGATTTCTTTTTTGTTTCAGATGTAGCTAGAATGTGGCAATTAATAACAGAATGGAGACTGGAGGGGGGCATTTTTGTGAGTAATAGCACTGTGTAAATTCCTGATGATTCAGACACTGACACAGATATCTTGAAAGGAGTCACCACACTTCCTTTGAGAATGACTCCAGGCTTCCTCCTGAGCCATAAGGTACCTTTTCCAAACCAAAATTCTCTGATAATGCTGCTATCACTGATGATTTATAGATGATATATATAGAAAATGGTATTTTTGCACTTTTACATACTGCAGCATGCATTGTTTTTCTAAGAGTGAAAGGAAAATAAGATTAGCATTTGCTCATGATTTGGCCCACAGCACTTCTCCTCACTTACTGTGTCCTTTTCCAATGCAGTAGCATATATGAACTTATATAGTTCATGGACATGCAGCTTTGCATTTACTCAGAGTGTGGAGAAAAGGCTCTCAATTGTTTTACCCCTAGTGACAATCAAAGTATTTCAGATGGGAGAACAAATCAGAACCCGGGGGAAAAAGTACTATCTGATTTAAAAGTTGTCAATGGAACAGATTCACAAACTTCAACTGGCTTCCAGGAAAAATACTACACACACACAGAGTTATGATAAGTGCGTGAATAGCACAGACTCACCCGGAACAGCCACTTCAGAATGGGAACGGGACACAATGTATCATGGTAAGCAGAACTTAGAATGCCATTGACTACTAAAAAAAGCTGCTGTGTTACACTAGAACTGTAAGAGAAAAAGGAAAGAGGAAAAAATTGATCAGATTAGTGGTTGCATCATCACTTTCATAAAAACATAAGAACTTCCTCACCCCTCAGATCATCAGCAACAGCAAAGAAAGATCTGAATATGCAAAACAGATGTTATTCTTATGCTGTTACTTATACAAAATGTCATAGTAATCAAACCTTGATTTTTAATAGCAATCAACTTTACAAATGTCATTTAGAACAACTATCTTTCTCTCTATAAAGCCATACTGTACAGTCTGGAAACATCTGTATTATTAGGGAATAATAGTTTCAAGCAAACATTGATTTACGCTATTGTACTATGAACCACTATGTCTGACTACACAGACAGCCTGCTATGCTCAATGAGACTATTAAATAAGATTTTTAACTATCCAGTGACCTTTACCAACATTTTCAGAATAAGAAAGAAAAAAATATTGTTTACAAAAATTTTAAAATTCCCTTCTAAATAAGAGGTCTGGAGGGCAAACTAATGCAATTAAAATCCCACAGCCTAATCTCACTGTGCAAATTTGTGGGGTGCAAACAGTAGCTGTTGGAATAACAGAAAGTGTGCCATTGCTATTACTGAATTACTGGAGCTTTAGTCACCAGGAGGAGTTCAGCTGGTCAGAGCAGGATGCTGTTAACACCAACTTCATGGGCTCAAATCCCATATGGACCACTCACTTAAAAGCTGGACTTGATGATCCTTGCGGGTCCCTTCCAACTCAGGATATTCTATGACTCTTCTTTAGAAAGTTAGGGATGTCATAAGCAGCTGAATTAAAGATACCCAGTTTCCCACACCCCCTTCTTTAGTCTCCTCTATTCTCTCTATCTACTGAATCAGGTAACTCTGTTGGGAGATCTGTGTCCTAACTCCTACATATACTCTCTACCTGCCTGACTGGTAAGACCTCCATGTGCCAACTGGGCACCCAGTATGTGCCAGCTGTGCCAACTGGGCTGAATGCATAAGAAATTAAACCATAATTGCCTTCAGCAAGAGATGATCAGTTTAATTCTCATTCCTCCAATCACTGATTTACAAGATGCTTTTGAAACTCATACCCTTGTGATCTTCAAAACATTAATAGAAAGGCCTGAAGCCAAAGGAGTGTATCACAAACACCACTTCCTCAAGAGATGAAAAGTCACTTTCCTCCTCTTCACACCCACAACCACAAATACACATGTATATAGAACCCTTTAAGAGTAACTGAATTCTCTCAGTTCCTCCGATGCATGTTTGGAGTAAAATACCAAACAAAATAACCAGAAGTTTTCAGGATTTACACTTGTGGCATTAGGCAAGTATTTGTCCAGCTATTTGTAGAGTGACAGCCTCATAAATATAGAGCAGAAATGCCTGTGGGTTACAGAGCAGTTGTTTATGTACACACAGACATGCTGGTGGCTCAGTGACTGAATCTAACAGATGTCAAGAGATCCTGACCCTCTGCAATCCTCATTAGATGGAGCCCCAAGTGCCAGGCCCATCCAGGAAGGAAGCACCAAAACACTTTCAGCAGACATAATGTAACACTAGAAGGTCACAAAAAGGTAACCACAAAGGTCTTTCAGTCTGCACATGGTTAAGCTTGTGTTCATTATAACATTTCACTTCTGCCTTCGTCTCCTACAAACTGGCAAGGTTGTCAATGATAGCCCAATGTGGTAGAAACATGGAAGAGACCAGAACAGCTGTCCTTCCTCATGTCTCATTTAAGAGGTTTTTCAAGAATTCCAGAGGAGGAAAGAAGGAAGCTTCAAATTACAATTTACTGTTCTGTAAAGCTAACCCAGAAAGGAAAATTCCAGAGAAAGGAAGCCAGTCTTGGCTATTTACTAAGACAGAGCTCATTTGCATGCAAAGATTAAACCATACTTTAAAACTGCTAAAAATAACAAGAAAATTGTACAAGCAAACACAGCAAAGTGAAGAGCATATTCTTACTTCACAAGCAGATATTCTACACGATTTTGAGGGGTGAAGTTAAAATTCCTCAAGTCAAGGTTATGTTGAGTAAAGATTTTCCCAGCAGCTGATAAATCAAATAAATCTTCTCCAGGGTGTTTGTCAGGTATGACATAAGTTGCTACGGAAAATCTCTTTATGAAAGCCCTGTAAAATTCAAAATTGCTTTTATCAATTCAAACACTGAGAAGCTATTTGCTGCTTGAGAAAGTTATTTGCAGGTCATGAACGCATCAGTCTTATGTGAAAGCTGAATTGTTAGAATTCCACCCAAGGAAATCCAAGGAAATCCACCCAACCCGGAAAGATTTTTAAATGGTTCTTATTAAACATATTAACTATTGTTGGAAACAGAGAGAGGTTAGGGAAAAAAAGGGCTAGAACAGCAGAGATCAAGATTTCATTGATTTTGGAGTTGCAAGGACCTGTGTTCTTCCAAGAGATCATCTCCACTGGCATTGTCCTCATTTTCTCCATCTGAAGCCTTGTCCTCTCTTTCTATGTCTTCCTGTAACTGTTTCGCTATTTCCTCTAACCTGGAATAACAGCAGCAGCAGAGCACATCATCACCATTTAATATTTACAACAAAGCCAACAAAATCCAAGCTCTGAACGTGAACCCTGGAGTCAGGAGCCATGTACACATGGCAAAACCATGTGAGACATTGCATCTGTGTAAAACCCAAGCATCTTGCTATTCCAAGACACAAAGCAACTGTTTCCCAAAACCTAATGAATTTCCAACAGCACAATCAATCTCTGGTTTGTCAGACACAAATACTCAACCAACCTCTGATAAAGTTTTTGTAACTGCACAAAACTTTCAATCTTGTGGCTGAATGCTTACTTTTTTCTAAGCACCAAAAAGCATTTTATTTATTAAACACTATTAGTTACAGAAGTATCTGCTACTCCATGGGCAGTCAGCCCAGAGTTACCAGGGTCAAATTCTTTAATCAAAACAGTTAATCACATAAGCAGTTAAACAGATATACTCATCACCACCACTTGCCATTAACCCATAAACCACATTTCACTTCCTACCCAAAAGATTTCTTGTAAGAATACTCATTAGTTCTGTTCACTGACCTGTGTAACTACTCAGACACCAACAGCCTGCAAAATTTGGCAACCAATACTGAGCCACAAATGCCTTTGAAAAAACTAATACAGTCAGTCTACATAAATATTTCTATTTCATGCCTGACCAGCAGCTGCTAGCTGGCTCAGTGACCTAAAACGAAGGCATCAGTAAATTTAGCCTGGCTCTTCAGGGGTAAACAGATGTATCACAAATCACTCCTTGATGCTTGGAAGGAGCCTGTCATTCAGCTTTTACCATTTAAGCAACACTTGTAGGTCCTGTCAGTTCAGTTGCACACTGGTGGCACCAGCAGGCAAAGCTTAGCTTGCTGCTAATCAAATTCCATCAGTTCTGGGGAGACAAGGCAAATCCAAGCTTCTACAACACCATCCCACATTTTTCAAACCAGCTTTAAGAAACAAACCTTCTAGATTCTTCTTTCTCCTTCAAGAGATGATCTAAGCTGTTCACATATGACACCTTGCTTATAATAGGAGTCTTAGAAAGCTGTAAATGAAATAGTAAGACATTTAAAAATACCATAAGCCATCAATTCATTATTAGACAACAATCAAAATAGAAACCTCTTCCAATTTTAATGATATTTTATGTGCAGATAAAGGAAACCTTGCAAAACAGGATCATTATCAGTTTAGGTTTCTCAGTCCCTTGACAATTTTACATAATGGTCAAATCTTTCTCAATGACTAATTTAGAAATAACTGTTTCACAGTGGATCTGAACAGTGAAGCAAGTCTCTGCATGTCTGGGGCTGACCTTCAGCTAGCCTTCACAAAAAGCATTACCACAGAAGCCTTTTACCTCACAACTCTACTATTATTATCATCCACCGAGACCCTGGGAATCCCCATTCTTGTGCATGAGACAAGAAGCTCCAAAAATTACTCAGTTCTTTTACTATCAGAGTGCCTAGAGGGCAAAAGTCCAGTGTTTGCTAAATTACCTCTAAATAAATCAAACAAAACAAAACTTCCAATCAAAATCTCAATGCAAAACCAAATTAAGGAGCTAATAAACAGAACAACACAAAAAATTTTAACAAATTTTGCTAGTGGCTTGTCTTTCAGTAGCCAGTCTTTTATTCATCTTGTAGCAGACAACAGATTTGATCATATGGCCATGATTCCATTCTTTGGGCAAGCACAGCCCTTCTGACACTACCCTGGTACTCAGTCATCTCTTAAATGGAACAAGCAGCATGTCTTTGTGTGGGAAATCTGCAAGACTTCTTAGTTTATTTTATATTTGGTTAATAGGTGTCAAGTAACTGTTGAACAACTGAGGAATCAAAACTTTATTCCAATGTACACATACACCCTTTCTTAGAAGAGAAGAACGTGGATATACGCAAAAATCATGGTCATAGAAATGTTGGGACAGTTCTTAACTGTTTTGTCTTACTTGGCCATTAATTATATCAGGAACAGGCCAGCCAAATGTTGTGGTCACACACATGTCCCACAAGCATTTGCTGCATGTGTTTATCAGGTTTAACCATTAATCAGGTAGTCATGTTGGCTGAGATTGTGAAATATATATGAAACCACACAAGTCTGATCTATAACACTCTTGATTACAGAATCATAAGAACAGATTAAATAATTATGGCTGCTCAACATCTGCCCATGGAGATGGTAACTCAGTCAACAAATAAACCCTATCAGATTGCAAAGCATGACAGGAGGGGAAGGCACAAGAGAGAATTTATACAGGTATTCTGCTGTTTGTTTTCCACTCTAGAAACCAGCGATGGGCTGACCCCAGCCAGCAGCTAAGCACCACACAGCTTGGTCATTTCCCCAGCCAGTGGCGCAGGGCAGTGAAAAGAAAAGCAAGAAAAGCAAAGACAAGAGAATTCATGGGTTAAGATAACAACAGTTTAGTAAGGGAAAAGGCATAAGAAAAGAAAAAGCTATGCAAAGGCAGTCACTCAGCACCTCTGACAAGCAGAAGGATGCCCAGCTACAGTCTGAGCAATGGCTTCATGCCCGACCAAATCCCTCCAATTGGTTTTTTTGATTGCTGAGCATGACATAACGTGCACGGAATATATCCCCTTGGTCATCCAGGGTCTGTTTTGCAAGCTCTGTTCCCTCCCAGCTTTTTGTCTGCTCTATGGGGAAAACATGGGAAGAAGACAAAGCCTTGATGCTGTGCAAGTAGTGCTCCACAATAGGCAGAAGACTGGTCTCTTATCAATACTGGTTTTGTCTTAAACACACAGCACCATACAGCTGTTATAAAGAAAATTAATTCCAACCCAGCCAGGCTCAGTACGAAATCTCTTTGTTTAAATACAGCCATTTCCAACCTGTACCAACTCTCAGGAATGCCACACTGAGACCTACTGCAAGACCCTCCCTATTAAAACATCATTTTACAATAAAACTTCAAAATCACTACCTATTTGACAAGCTCTTGCTGAACAGATGAGCTAATTTTTAAAAACACAGACCAATTCATCACCATAATATCCTGAACACAGGGATTCAAAGATGTCATCTATCCCTTGTGATCAGAATTCATTCAGCTTTTTGAAATCCTAAAATACTTCCAATTTCCATGAAATACAACCTCAAAGAAAACACCACATTTCCTCATAGGCAGATCTCTGACAATCACAGACTGTGTCAAGGATATATGACTGGAGTCTAGCACACAGATCTCTAAATGTCTACATCCATTTCCTCCAGTTAGCTTCAACTCAAAAACCTTACCTGACTAGGAAAACAAAAACATTAGACTGCACGCATTTTCTAAACATAACCTCCTGACTTTGGGGGGAGAAAAGCAAAAACAGAACTCCTAAAAACAACCAGAAGGCATAGAGCTAAATCAGTCTGGCTGCACAAACCACCTTTCAGCCATTCCCAGGACAAGCACATCCCTGCTCCAACTATATTTTAACTGTACAGCAGCACAGTACCCTTAAGCCAAGTAAGCAGTTTTGCAGGCAAATAATTCTGAATTACTATGAATAAGGGAGAAAATCATATAAAAACACAACATAAAGCTGATTATCTGCTATCTCATTATACTCTGCTATAGCTTTAATGGGCGTAATGAAAATCAGCAAGAGGTGGCTGAGTGTTGGTACATTTTTGACTAAAATTAATGTAAAGCAACTATTACTAATCAGTCACACACATCCTGGCTGAATAGGTACTAGAAGACTACTGGACATCTCAGCTGCTAGAGCAGCTTGTCATTTGTTTATAAAACTGAGCTAAATAGTAGAAATTAGTTCTCTAGCACACCTGAACAAGTTGCTGTGTGTATGTGCCATATGGAACAGGTGAGGTTGGAGGCAATTTGATTTTTGAGTATGAGGTATCTCCATTCACCTGGGCCTCTGTCTATGTTTTGATGGCATATACCTACTATATAAAATTTCATTCTCCTAAAATTTGAAATATGGGGCAATAACTTAGCACCCACTGGGCCTTGCACTGTGCTAAAATCTATATTATTTTCCCTGCAAATAACATCTGTAAAAAAATACTTGAAAGGATGTGCTTTTCTGGTTTTTAGCCAACTTACATGAAGCTTCAGTAATGGAGTTAGGGTGTCCTGAGAAACACTGTCAAAAGAGTCTTCCAGGGTTCTTGCCTGTGGTTTGAGACTTGAACTAAGCATTTTTTGCAGTGGCATTAATACTTCTTCTTCTTCCTCCTCCTCCTCATCATCATCTAGAATGGATTCCAAAATGTCATCTTCGCTTTCAGAGCTGCTTTGCCATTTTCTGTTCAGCTTGGACTTGTGTGTAAAGTTCCTTTTAACTTCCAGTTCTCCTGAGGGTTGTGAAGACTCATGGCCACTGTCCATGAAAGACTCTTTCAAAAGCAATGAAGGGGGAACACTTTTACCAGTCTCTGGGGACAGTCCAAGTTTCCCAGAGATTTCCATTTTACAAGAATCAGGAGTATTTTCAGAAATCTCCTGGACTGTATTTGAAAAACTGTTGCTGGGCTGAATACTGTATCCTTTATTCCGTTCATGTCTTTCTGGTCTTTTATCTTGCTCTTTCTTAACATCCAATACCTGAGATAAGCCAGCAATCTGGAGAGGGGATTTCATGCCCTTTGTTTGTGTTAAGTGGTGGGGAGAAGGCAACACAGTACTTTTTTCCTGAGAAAAAGGAAGGGACTTTTCCAAGAAAAAGCATGAGTTAGCCAGCTGCAATTGATTCTCTTTGGTATCCACAACAGAAATGTGGTTATTTTTAGCAGGACTGTGTGCAGAATATGAAGATGACAAACCTACATTGGAGTAATTATTTTTCTCCTTTTCACTGCTCGAGTTGAGGAATTCCTCTGAAAGAGTCAAATCATGTCTAGACAGGGCAGCAGGCTCCTTGAGCTGCAGAACATCATCATGAGGAGACTTTAAAAAGATATTTTTTACAAAGCCACACCTCCAATTTTTGCATTTTGATGATCTACTAAAAGCAGGGTCGTTCGCTTCAGATTGATCTGAGCTATCTCCATCCACACTCATGGCAGCATGTTTTCTTTTCCCAGGAGAGTCTCTTGGTTTGGACAGCCCAAAGGACACCTTAAGGAAGTGTGAAGGAACAGCTGGGCTCTTTGGTGCACCAGAGGCCATCTCAGGTGATGTTCTAAATGCATGTGCAGAAGATGCCTCATGTTCTAAAACCTGTGTTAGCCGTGGTTGAGATGGGTCATCTATGAAGTGTTGGAGAAAAAAATAAAACACCGTTATCATGTTTAAAAAGATCAAAATAGTAACAATAATTGTTTTAAAAAACAAACATGTAACAGCTTTCCATTTCAAAAACTAACTTCTGTTTTTAAGTCAACTAGGACTAGAGCAGCAGTCTGATGAGTTTCCACAGACATAGACCCGCTTTTTTTTTCTTTTTAAAGTTTATCTTCCTACTGACCTACCTCAAGCTTTTTAGATTCCATTCTACCACCCATAGAACAAAATTATGTGGTTAAAAAAGATCAAAAGGAAAAAAAAAACCCAAAAAAAAAAACCAAACCACCTCAACTTCAGTGGTTCGTTCAACAAGAATATTCTTTCTGGATTAAGCTGAAAGGCACAATTTATTAACCACCACAGAAAGTATGGATTATCCAAATGCAAAGGAAACCATTAAAAAAATCTGGGATCAAGGTTATAAGACAATGAAATATCACAAATTCTAATTAAGTTACAGTCAATGTGTTCTACACTATAATCCTAAATTACTTTCAAAACTCTTCAAACTCACCGTATATTAGAAATAATATTCATTATTTAGTAGCAATTATTGTTTTAGTAAAAGAAAATAGAAAACAATTCCAAGAAAAAAAAAAGCCATTAAAAAGAGACATGAAGTGATGAATTTGATTAATTAATTCTATATTAATAGCATTGCTCACACCTGAGGCAATCTCCCTTGAACCAAAAGGCATTATTTTTCTTAGAGGACATCCATTTCCCTAAAAATAAAGACAGAAGTAGAAAAAAAAATTAATGGTATACTTTTTAAAATCAATGTTGAACCTAGCACAAACTTAGTTCCACACACCCTCAGAAACATGTTAATGGACCTCATTTCAAGACAAATTTAAAACACAAATGCAAAGATCTCTCCAGAACCCAAATTATATACTTTTTCCTTCAGATCAAAAATGACCCGTAATTAAATACTACATTTGTAATAGGACCACTCCCATCTCTATCTAAATGCTGTGGCTTAAATGCATAAATCTGAACTGCTATTAACTGCAACTTCTAAATAGCAGAAATTTGCCAATCTGCTCCCTAAGCTACATTGTAAGAAAACACAAGATTATAAGGCATTTAAGATAAAAGCATCTTTTTCTACAAAATACAATTTCAAGTTACAATTTCTATTGCATTTCCATGCCTACATCTAGCCCAGAATATCTCTGTTGCTTTTAAAACAAGATTTTTTTACTGATCGTAAAATGATTAAGAACCAGCTTATCCAAGCATGACCTAAAACTTACAAAGGAATAGCAAAAGAACAAACTTCTGTTACATTTGAAAAAGGCAGCACCAAGAATCTCATGTAAAATCTGTATACAATTTAAAAAATCTAAAAATTTAAAAATTCATATGCACAACGGGTCAGTGATTTCCACCTTTAATAATTCTTTTAAAAACACCTGCTCCAAAACATTTGTCCCTTAGAATGGCTTTACAGAATGTGGCTTAGATTGTTGCAATTTCTGCTTCTCCCATTCCCTTTCTCTGCAGAGAGCTTCCAGTGACAACCTAAATGCAGACTCAGTAGGAGAGCAGGGCAGTGGGGAAATCTGGCTTGAGCACAGAGATGTGGTGCTCACAGTGCCATTTTTGCAGCCCAGGCTTTTCAAATATCAGCTTCTGGAGGTCAAACCCATTTGTCAGAGTCTGAGCTGGAGTTTGTGAGATCCATACAGTCATTCTTCTCTTCCCAACTATTTCCATAAGACAATGGTGCTCTCCTTACACCCAGACACTTCTCATTTCTTCCCTGCTCTGGCTAGGCAGTCTGTCCCTTTTTGGTCAAGGAACCCAGGGCCTTGCACACTCTGTCATTCTCTGACATGCTAACACTGTCCTTTTCCTCGATTCTTTTCCAAAAGACACCAAAAACAAGACTCATCTGGTGTTTGGTCTGGCATCTTTTTCTTCTGACCTTCTTTGGAGAAGATGAATTCCTTTCAAAACCTTCAGAGCGTAAGACTGACAGTCCCATTCCTTCATCTTTTACATTTCCTTTGTCTGGTGAGGGCAGCACAATTCTGTCTCTATGGACATGGTCTAGGAGAGAAATGAAATGACCAATTATTCACAAAACCAATATTGAAAAAAAAAAAACCAAAAACAAAAACAAAAGGACAAACCTTATTATAGTGTATTACTTGATATTTTCTCTCTCTCACACATGTAATCCAAAATTCATTAACTTAGTTATCCAGTTTTGCTACTGCTATGCAAAGAATTACATGATCTATGATGCAGCTTCAGTTGTTACAAACAATCTAGCTTAAGCATGAGACAAAACTTGAAATAATAATTACATTACTATTTAAAGAAATTAAACAGGAAATTGATATTTTCAGTTACAGTATTAGAAAAAAATTAAATGTGCTCATTTTGACATATTTGGTAAGCTATATTCATTATGTTGTTGCTCCACTACGGAATGAGATTGGACTATCATTCTGCATCCTTACATAATTAAAATTCAGATAAATGTCTTCTTAGAAAAAAAACATATTTACCTTGACTTAAAACTGGCTTGAAGAACTCCGTAATCAACTGGTTTCTGAAGAGAAAACATAACTTTATCTTTTTAAAAGAACAATAACTAAATGCCCATTCAGTGAATGTTATATAATCAAAATACTGTAAAATATTTCCACAGATTTTCTTTAATGCCAGCAGCTCTTATTTCTGATAAATCAGAAAAAGCATCATCATAGTCTTCACCTTCACTCTGCTTGGCTAATGAAGTCAACCTGTCAGTTTCCTCATTCAAACTGTTTTCTTTATAATCCCAGTAAATCTTAACCACCCTTCCACCTTAAATTGAACTTTCCCAAATGGGACTGACCTCACCTGCACCCAGGACTCCAGGTGAGACCTCACCAGCACATTATGTGATGACATTATGCCATTTACCAACCTCCCCATGCCCACCATCACCCTGGGCTGCTAACCCAAGCTAGCATCTGACCCAGCTCCCAACAGAGGCAGCAGCCCACAGCCACCCACAAGGTAATTACTAGCTTTAAATCAGAGGGTTTTTCTCTGGCAAGAACAACTGGGACATGAGAACAACAGGGTGCTCTCCATGGAAGAATATCCCTTCTAAAAATGGGCAGATTGGCTGAACAACAAAATACATCAGAATCTGTGAACTTGGTATCCTCATCTTCCTCCACACAGTTGTTAATGACTTTAAGGCTCTACTGGGTGCTTTGGAAGTGTCTCGAAGCTCAAACAAAGTATTGACCTGAGAACAATTGTTGCAAGAACAACAGAGGTTGGTTCCAAGTTTTGATGTCTTCCTGCACCTTCCAAGGCAAAGTTACATTGTTATTGCCTGAGCAACAGTGATAACCAAGGCAAAACCTACTAACTCTGGAAACTAAGCTAACATATACAAGTATCCATACGTGACTGTGTGTCCCCAAAGACTCAGTAACCATTTTTGAAGTTTAGGCCAGAAGAAGCCACTGCTCACTTGTACAAAATGAATTTGGACCTAATTTTGAATTATTCTTTAAGCTTGTAACCATCACTGTTGCATTTTCTGACACAGGTTTTGTATTATTAGCACCTACAGAAATACAAAAAGCTGTTTATAATGCATTGATGCTTCTTAAATCAGGATACTGGCAAACACTGATATTTGAAGATACTGTAACTCAGTGAAAAGTAACCTGTAATCAGAATGTGTGAGTGCACAAAAGTGGGTTTGGCTTACAAAAGAAAGCCAAGAAACTACTTGTCAAAGACTGGCTGCCTCCAGCTTGTCCCAGTTTGACACAGGACAAAATATGTGTGTTCTTCCCACATGCTACAGCAACAGTGTTAAATTTTTGACACCAGGCTCTCAACTCCCTTAGGTTTACTGGCACAAATCAGTTACCTGGTGGTAGCTTAAGCTGGTGCCTCAAAAAAGGGACCACAAACAGAAATCCCTGGGCAATCTGAACTACCCAGCAGTCCAGACCAATAGTGATTTTAGTGTCTGGGGTCTTGTCAACCTTCATTGGTTCACTGCTTTGCTACCCAGTGGTGCTCTGGGGTCATATTCACACCCTCTTAAGCTGTTTCAGGGGGAATTTCAGTTGGTTCTCTGGTCCATGTTGTAAATAGGGTTGTTACTGCTCATATACCACAATTTATGGGCTGTCCACTCCAGCTATTAATTTTAAAGTAATATTCAAGCCATTAACATTGTCTAGTCTAACAACTGTTAATGTTCAGGTTGTTAGCCCCAGGTTTTGCTATAATCCATTTTTGACTTACTCAACAGAGCCTTGTAGTTCAAGTCAAGTTCAACTCGCGGCCTAACAACTCTTGCTACTTATATCACTCAGCTACTTTCAAATAAGAGAAACATTTCAGCACACAGGATCCCTGTGTTTCTGTTCAGCAGAAGAGCCAAAGACTTAAATGCAGGTTTATTCACTGTTTTTGCTGCTGACCGATTTGTTTTCCTGCCCTAGACCTCCCTGCACTCCACACCGGCCTCACCTGCTCACAGCAAAGCCCTCTCCACCTCGCATTCCTCAGGACACACCCACTGCTTGCTTGGATTGCTCTCAAGCTGCGAAATCACCTCTGTGCCCAGAGCTTTCCACACTGCCTATCCTTCCAAACCCTTCATATTTTCCTGCCTAAGCGACTGCACCTCTTTCTCCTCCGTTAAAGCCCCATCTGCACATGAAGCACTGCTGGCAGGCCACATCTCATCCTCAGTTACCACCCACATTCCTCTCTGCACCGAAATCTTGAAGACAAACCGTGAGGGACAGAAATGTTAAAGGCCATTGATTCAAACAAGCAATGTTGCTGAGGCCCAGCCTTGCACTCCTCAATGGAAGGGAAGAAGGAGAAGGTTTTTGTGTGTGGTGATGAAACCTCTGATCTGCCTAAGACAGGAGAGGGTGCACACCCACCACTGTAGGATGACCACGACAAAACAAGCTGGGGCTCGAGCCAGATAAGGGACAAGGCCGATAAGGCACAGAGCTGTGGAGGTGGGAAAATGCCTTTTATCACACCTATGTCCTCCCTTACACAACTGGCTCAGGTGTAAAACAACACCCCTCACCCAGAGGTATTGGGATATTCACACTCAGGCTGAAGGTATTTATCCCTTCTGATAAGGCATACTGTGAGAAAACATGATGTTAGAAACACCGGCCTAAGATGGGGTCATAAACCATCAAAGACCCCCAAAGTACCCCCAGACTCATTTCTGGGGCCTTACAACAGACACTGTTAAATTCACCTCCAAGGGGGGTACCTGGCATTCCCACCTGAGCATCCACTGAACTTCACCTTTTGGGAGGTTCACACATCCCTGACTGATCAAGACTGCAAGCATCACTTTGATCAGCAGACATCAGAATTGCAACAATCAAGACTCATCGCTGGATCCATAATGGTGGTACCTTTCTGCAATCTACTCTTTCCCTTGCTTTTTCGTTCTTTTCCTTATATATTTCCTTAAATGGTATTTTTATACTTTTATATTGTCATATTACAAGAGATAATAACAAAATCACTACATACCTCATTTCCATTGCAACCAAATTATCCTAAAATAAACCCTATGTGTGCATATATATAAACAGCAGGTATTCAGTGTTCTTTCTCTCTAATCTGCCCCAAGGGACCAATTAAACAAGAACCTCAGTTACTCTGGCCTTCGGGGGCAGCTTGTGACACAACCAAAACCAAGGTCTTCTGCCATTTCTGTCCTTGTTTCCACAGCCACTGATTCCAAACGACTCCTTATGTCCTTCCCATATTGTTCTTTTTGCTGTCTTTTATTATAAATCCAAGAGCTTTGTAACAAAATTTCTGTTTAGCCCATAATTATACAAAACCTTGTACAAAACAACAGGGAATGAATGCACTTCCCTTTTCCCTCAAGTTTAATTTGAATGAAGAGATGGCGAGTGGTTTGTCTTAGGCAGCTTGTTTGGAAGTGCTCATCCACCAATATTTTCCCCTTTGTGTTTGTAACTCTGCTTTTTGGAGTGCAAGGGCTGGGAACTGTCCAGCCAAGATTCTGCATCCTGTCTCAGACAAGGAAGTGTACCAAAAACTTCAGACAAAGCAAAGGGTGGGGAAAAGAAAAAGAGAAATAATTCAACACAGTACAAGGAAGAATGTGAACAAGAACTGGGCCGTCCAACTTGCTTTTCACATACAGGTGAAAGTACAAAGAGAAATGTGAATTTCTATGTGAACGGGGCCATAACTGTTCACAAACAGCTCACAGGAGAATCTCCACTCTCTAGTAGAAGGTTACTGTGTTTCACTCTTTTGCTAACATGAAAATCACAGTTGTTTAATGTATCTTTCTGAACCCCTATACAGCTCGGGTCAACACTTTTCAACAGTATATATAAATTCAGCAAGACCTTCTATCCCAAATAAAAATTATCACACCGGATTTGGTGAAATCTCAGCTCGACTGAGACACCAGGGAGACCACTAAAAATCCAAAAGAAAATGCAAACCCCATAAATATATTATCTCACCCGACAAAAGAAAAAAGCTGCACAGCCAGGAGATGAACCTAACAGACTTCCCACGCCTTTCAAAACTAAGGACACAGCCTGCATGGAAGAGGGAAGGAGGAAACACTTTCACTTGTCTTAAAAAACAAGCCCCTGAGCGTTTGGTGAAAGCAGTTACTGTTTACAGCCATATTCATGGTTATCTCTGGCTGGATAAAAACTATCCTTTCAAAAAGCTGTACTGGAAACACTAGCAATAGCTCCGAGATAGCAAATTCTCATAACGTAGGAATGAACTACAAAAAGCTACTACATCTCTGATGACATGGAGCATCTTGAAAAGCTCTGTAAAAAGGACAACAACAAAACCAAATCATAACAAAGCCAGCCAAAACAGAAACTCACATAGAAAAACTCAGTCTTTTAGACAGCCGCAACAAAACCGAAATTGCAGTTTCGTTTCACTTTCTTGGGCAAAAAGATTGAAAAAGTGAATTTTACCCTGTCTCCTTCATTTAAATGACAGTGCCATCAAAACAGAGGATCTGAACAAAGTAAGGTGCTACTGACAGCAAAAGAAAATTATGACTTGTCTCACTCTGCAAGAAACAACACAGCAGCCTCTGAAAAACCTCAAATCTTTGGGAGAATTTGAATTTGTAGTCAGGAGGCGAGTTTGTCCAGTGTAAAAGCACTGTCCCTGGCAGCCGGGGTTTTCCCCGGGCAGTGTCTCCAGCACCGTTAGGCGCAGTCCCGGCCGGAGCAGGCTCGGAAGCCGAACCGACACCCGGAGCTCTCGGTTAGAGCCGAACCGCTGGAGCCGCCCGGCTCTGCAGGTGGGCTGGGAAACACCAGGGCAGCAGCCGGGAGCGCACACGGGCTCGGCCCCGGGATTCTGAAGGATGCGCTGGGAACTCCAGCCAGACCTGAGCTGGACACTCCCTCCGGACTCCGGGACGCTGCCAGACCCCTCGGCCAACGAACAGCGGCACCACGAGCCGGTTCCGATGAGGAGGCCCCGGCCGGGCCCCTCGGCGGCCGAAACACCGGGGAGGGCTCCCGGTGCTGCCCCGGGGAGGTCCCGGTAACCCACCCCGAGCCGACCCCCGCCACCCTTCCCGGGCGGCGCGGCGCACGCCGGCGGCCGGNCCCCGGCAGCATCGCCCGGAGCGCGGCTCGAACGCCCCACACGGCCGGAACGCCCAACGCGGCCGCAGGTCACGGGCGGGAGCTAACGGGCTCCGCTCTTCCTTTTTTTCAATGGGCTCAGGCGCTGATTGGCTGAGCCGCTGCGGCAGCCGCGTCTCCCATTGGTTTCTTTCCGCCGGGGGCGGGACGGACAGCCGGATCGTGGCTGTGATTGACTGCTGGGGAGCGCAGGGCGGGAGCGCCGTTCCGCGTCCGAGGGAGGAAGGGTTGTTTGGCGCCTTGGTCTCGTGCCGCTCCCCCGCCCGCGCTGCCGCTCTCTGATTGGTGCGCTCGGGGCTGTCCCGGGCGGGGCATTCCGGGCCTTCGGCCGCGGGCGGGAGCGGCCGCTGAGGAAAGCGCCACAGACCGACCCCGAGCCGCCGACCGTGCGGCTCCCACCGCCTCGGGAAGGAAATCCAGGCTGCGCATCCGTCTCCAGAGCCGAGAGACAAGGTGGGGAGGCTAAAAAGTTGGCCTGGGAGAAACTTTTTCCAAATCACCGTTAAACACTGTGCCTGCCCGGCCTCAGCCTGCCCTGCAAGATTCCCTCTCTGCCTGGACTTCCCACAGAAACGGCATCCTGAGTGGAATCCCGTGTCCTGCACCACCACCTGGCAAACATTTTGGGTAAAATCTTGGACTAGGCAACCTGAGGAACCAGACTTTGAGAATGCCAGTGCTGCTGTCTGTAATATTCTGGTAAATTCACATCATTAGTCTGTAAAAACTAGCAATACCAGAAAGTTGTTTTAGCAGTTCAAATCAGGCCCTGCACAGGTAGGAGATGTTCCCTATATGTTTGTATTGGGGTTTTTTTTGGAGGCTTTGTTTAACACTTTGCCTAAGAGTGGAGATACCAAAGCCACTGTTTTCTTGGTGTTTTTCTTGGATTCAGAAACACCAGGAGACAGCTGACTCAAATGAAAAGGAGTGACCCTTAGGCTGGCCTAGGGAAAGGCTGCAAAGCAGAAGTAACAGTAACACAGAAAAGGAAGCACAGGACAAAATAAGAAAATGTTTTTTCAGCATTTGAATATCTGAGTCTGCCCTGTGCTATGCACCCCGCCCTTTTTCATCATGCCCATCCCAGTCTCTGTTTTTCAAAAGCTTTGAGCCATGTGATTTCTGATCTCTTAAACTCAGCCCCAAAAGCAGAAATCACTGGCTGCCATCACAAGGTGCACCTTGCTCCTTCCTTGCTCCAGCCTCTCCTGTGCAAATCCTGTCCTCAGCTGCAAGCTCTCTGCCCCAGGGACCACCTGTGACTATTATGTTCTCTGGGGTGGGTCCCACTGTTTGACAACACGCTTCTAGGCTATGCACAACACTACAATAAATCCATGCTTATGCTGGGTGTGACTTCCTTGAGCAACAAATGAAGAACAGATTGACTCGCTGTTGTATAGATTTGTTTGAAAAGACAGTAATGTATATATGAAGTACCATTAATATGGTGTTAAAGTTTCATGCCCAGTGTTAGCCAGGAATTCCAGAAATATTTTTATAACACATTGAAGGACCAGATGAAATTGAAGTCCTGTAAACATTTGCTTTGTCATTCAAGTTTAATACTTTAACCCTGGAAAATGGCAATAGACAAAGAGGCATTTCTACAGTTAAGTCACCTGGAGTTCTAAAGAGTTTCTAAAAGACAACCAAGGAGTTGGACACAGAGCAGCTTTGACAGAACATCCAATTCCAGCTCTGGTGATGGCAAGGTGAAGCTGTTTATCATGGGGAATAAGGATGGATTTCTGAAGTGGCAGAGGATTGTGAAACTCTCCTGTAACTGTAAGTACAAGAATAAAAGCAAACACAAGCAGTGAGGCTGCAAAAGGAAGATTTTGCTAAAGAACCACAGGGAGTGGCAAGTAAGAGCAAAGACTGGTATTGTCATAAGTTACCCCCTTGAGATTAAGTGTTGTAAATTGCTTTTTCCCTAATACAGGACCCAGTCTGTGTGGAAACAGATTAACCAATATTTATTAGCATACCTTTTATTAAGTTGTTGTAGTCAGCTTACTAATAGCAGATCATTATCCAGACAGTAAATTCGGTTATCCTATCCAGAGTCACACACATGCCATCACTCATCATTACCCAGAAGGGAAGGAAAAGCTGATCACAGTGGTTTTCTCAGATACTCACTGATGTGCCACTGGCTTCAGGATCAATGCTCAGAAAGAGAAAGGAAATGTTTAAAGATTTTCATTGTTTTTCCTGGGAGAACACAGATACTGAAAAAAGTTGTGGAACTGCTGCTAGGGATAAAGCCCAGTCTCATGTGGAAGTGCTCTGATACAGGCAGCCATTATTCTTTGTGCTGCACATGTAAAGGGGACTGCTGAGCACTAGGCAGGTTGGAGGTTTTTAAGTAGAAAAACACTTATTTTGAAACCAGAATAATAATGTTTCCTGTAGACTTAGGCTGGTTTCCTCTGACTGAATCATGTACCTGAGCACAAAGGCAGAGGCATGGCAGCAGCTCACACGAGCATGTCTGAGCCCAGCCTGTGTAAACTCGTCAGGGTGATGTACTCTTCAGGCACTTCCACACTCAGCTTCCTGGCTGGGCTTGCCTCAGCTGCTCTTTGTTCCCTTCATCACCAATTTGCTGTGTGGTTTCTGCACAGCCACAAATTACAGCAGAGTTCAGATACTGACATTTATTTCTTGGCATTCCTGATTTCCTTTCCTTCTCCAGCTTTCTGGAGAAAAGATTCCCTGTCTCACTAATTCCCAGATGTTATCAGACCAGATACTCCCTGCTGTGCATTGCAGGAACCAATTTACACCTCCTTCACCAAGCAGACACTGATACCTTGACATGCAGCTCATGGAGCAGAAGACTAGACTTGGCTTTAGGTGAACATCTGGAGAGAATATTTATGGTACCACTTTCAATTGCAATAACAGTTCAATCAGTGGAGAGGGCTTGTATCTCAAGGTTGTGAAGTATTTGTGCTTTTCAGAGCCTGCTTCATCCAGGGAATTGTAATGTGGAACTCAACTAGCACACCAGTTCCTTTTTTTGACTGGACAAAAGGCTGGCAGCACTGCACTGGTATGTCAAGGAGACACAGTGTGTAGAAAATATCTGTCTGTACATAATAATTCAAGTGCATTAGTATACATTTACTAATCAGTACATAGTTTGCTCACTTTAACTAACACTAATGATTCTCCTGACACCCATACCCATTCCCACAACCATTTTCACGGAAAACTTCAAATCTGTCTAGATCAGTTAAATTCCATCTATTGTCTTCCCTACCTTTTATTTATTCAAGTATTTCAAAGTTGAGTTCCAGGTCTCTCAACATTAAAGTTTCATTGGCAATAGCCATGTAACCACACACACAAAATTCCTGTGTCATGACTACAAGGAAAAGTCTGGTTTATAGCTTAAGCAAATTACAAATGGAAATGACCTTCACCTGTGGCTTCTTCAGCAGACATCCATGATGTTAACATTCACCAAAGCTAATTCCTGTCCTTGCTGCTCCCTTTCCATGGAGGCTGTCTCTGGGTAAGCTTCCCGTTAATTGCTGATTGTTTCTGTAAAGATTAATCGTTCTTGACACAAAGGTCAAACACAAAAAGAAAAGATGAGGGACAATCCACTGCTAGCAGGCAATGGAAAGGGCTTTCCTTCAGCAGCTTATCCCTGTTTCTCTGGCCTTTTCTCCACAACATGAACACGTTGCTCTCTGCTTAACAAGCAACAAAAACTGTAGTTGGTAGGTTCAGTTAGCTAACCGAGTTGCCAGACCTCTCTCATCTTCTCCCACTTACATGTTGTGCTGTGACCAAGCTCTTTCAAAGATATTTCTTTTGCAAAGATTGAGGGAATTCCTGAATCAGCCTTAAATATTATAATTCTTTCACAATCAGAGTTCTGATGAAGCTAGGGACTGCTCAGCTTTCAGAATAATTAACAGGGAAATGCCTGCTGGGACAGGGGAATAAGAGTCACAGCCTCCTTCAGAGGTAAGCAGACATGTGATGTCTGGCCAAAATGAGGGAACACTCTTATATTTCAAAAACTAGACATGCAATCACTCAGCAAACCCCCTTACACTGACTTTCTACTAGTTTTAATCTAAGTTCCATGTCTGTGAGTGAACAAATAGAAGGCTATATATCAAAAGTGGCACGCACTAGCAAATCTTCTTTAAAGGGCTTTTTATTTAGTAACCAGATAAGTCTGCAGGACCAGCCGATTCACCTGGAAGCCAGGGAGCCCCACAGCTGTTACTTCAGTGAGGAAAAGGCATCATCACAGCCTGGTGAGAGAACAGGCTTTGTAAAAGCAGAAGAGAGTTAGATGTTAATAGGAAAAGTTGTTGCCACCTTGTCTAAGACCAACGGAGGAAGAAGCAAGATTCTTAAGGAGACAAATTCACTGCAATAACTAGGACTTCTTAAGTAAATTACATTCTAAAAATTGGTTCAAGCCAGCTCAAAAACTAGATCTAGCATCATTAAGAGGAGCCCAAAACATGGAACAAGGATTTGAAAGCCAGCATCACATCCTTAGTGTTATGCAAGCAGTCCTCATGGGTTTTGACACGTGTCTTGGAATCTGCAAACATGAGGGTGTGAAAACGTGAGTAAAACACGTGACAGTGAGTGAGGCAAATAAGTTCTCCTTAAACTAAACTTCCCTTTTTATTAAGAATCACACTGAATCTTGTTACATTAATTTTTCTGCAGGCACAGGTCAGCAAGTGTAGCACAAATCTCATCTTCCCGGAGCCCTGTATGCCTTAGAACACCCTCCCAGTCTAGCACTCCAGCCAGCTCCCCCATCCTGGCCCATATCAGATAGCAGGGATGAGTGTAGGCTCTTCCTTGGATATCTAAAGCCAAATCACTGCTAGAAAGGCACAAAACTGGACAGCACAGGGTGTTAGCCAGAAGCATTTCCACTTAAAAAAGATCAAGTATTGCTACAGCAAACCACTAATTGCTCTCCTCTGAATTCCCTCCAGAGATTCACAGCCCTCCTGAAGAACAGAGTGCAAACCCTTTCACCATATTCCCCCAGGAGTCCCACTACAGCAGAAATATCTATCCCCATACCCTCAGGACAAACTTCTGTTCACACAGGGGGAGGAGGGGGTTCCCCCTCACACAGAGTTCAGATTTGATGTGACCTGCAGATCATTTCTGGCAGAGCTGTTGCTGAACAGTCACTCTCCACCAGTCTTGCAGTGCATTGTGTTAACTCACTGCAATTCTTTGTGCCATTCATCAATGCATTCCTGAGACCATTCCTCAAGATAACTTTTAACCCTGACTCTGTTTTCCAGTGCTCACCATCCCTCCCAAATTCACAACAGTTTAACAAACATACTCCACAAACATAGTTTTAGGCCACTGTGTGGACTGTGGATGAAACACTTGAATGTCCTTGAACTCTGGACAGGCTCCTGGAAAAAAATTAGGCAATAAATCCTGCTCTTCTGGCAACATGCCCTCAGCAACTCACCTTAAGTACAAGTGAGCACAGGAGAGGTAGAGATGGCCAGGAACTGGTGCAATTTAGGTGCAAAAAACTCTTACATCAATTTTGCAGGCTACAAGTCAAGACAGACAGGCACCTAAACATACATGGCATAGGCACAAATAGGCAAACACACCTTGCCAAATTCTGTTCCACAGGGCCACACTGTTGGGGATTTCTGAGCTTGTAGCTTGAAAGTGGTTTCAGGTGTACTTATGCCAGCTGGAGTGGCACTTGATAGTGGTTGTGTGTAAATACTCTGTGGTGACCAAGTCACAGGGTAATCAGGCAGCAAAATGCAGCACAGCATTCGAAGAAATAAACCTGCTTTTTGCAAATGTTGGATGAACAGGGCATAGTGACAACTAAGTTAAACTGATAAATCAAATAGTAGAAGAACATAAGCACACTTAAATCTCAAGTGACACCTGTCAGAGAAAAAATTGAGGCAACACTGTTTATGCCAATTATTCACCCACTATCGAATATTATCATTAGATGTATATACTTTCTGTATCTGCAGCTTGGCTAAAAAGGAGAGATGGCTCCCCCCATGCTCTACTTCTTGTTTTCATCATTCTGAGCATTGCTAAACAGGCTCTCTTCACTACAGCTTCCTGCTTCCAACCAAACCTTCCAGAGTGACTCTGCAGAACAACCCTGGGACACCCTTAGGCTTTTTTCTCAATGTCTTACTTGTCACTTAATGATGAACTGTTGACTCTGGCATCTATATAAACACCCTGTGATGATCCAGAGGTCAAGCCCTGAGCTAAGACAAACTGGCACAGTTTTAAAATGAGCGTTGGGAAATTTCAGTGACCTTCCAAAACACCCACTGGCATTTTAATCCTTAGAAACTTCATTTGTAGGTGCAAGGTCAGTATTTGCACCAGGTTAGCTGAGTCTGATTATCTGAATATCATCTCTGATAAAGAAATTGTTTGGAGCTCAGCTATGCCTTTAATTTTATATTGTGCAATAGCCACAGTTTATAATTAACTTGTAATTGTTAACATTTATTTATCTTGTTTATATAAAAAACACAAACCTCTTTAAAATCTATTTTCATGTAATAGCCTAGAGGAAATTGAGGATTTTTTTTAAATACACAAAACATGATGCAGCATAAACTCACCTAGAAAGCATTTCTTTTGTTAAAACTATGAGATGGTAGAGTTGAGTCACACAAAACATTAATAATTTACAGCTTCATTAAATGGGCCACAAAAATGTAAAGGTTATAGTTTGGCAGGTATTCCTACACTTCCCTCAACTGTGCCAAAGGAATTTCCTTTAATTCCTTCTTAGGGAAGAATTTAACTTGTAACAAGCAGAATATAATCAATCAAATCAATTGGTTTCATCCATGTTCCTTATCAGTCACAGCTGTCCAAGACAGCTCATTGCTCTCTGCTAAAGGTCACCACTTCCTCAGCTCTCCTTCCTGCTACTGTAAGCTTCCCCATTTCCATCAAAGTCCTTTTTCCTGGTTTATTAAATAGATTTTTTTTTTTGCTAATCCAGATTGTTTTGACTGAAATGAGCATGTGTGTGTAGAAACAAAATCTTTCTGCATTTTCCCACCAATAGCTCCAGTTCATAGGGCTTTTAATTAACTGAGTTTCTGTAAGTTAATTCACCTTTGCCTCAGCTGGGTTGATCCTCCAAGAAACATTGATCTCAAATGGTCTGTCCTCGTTCCCTCTCCCCATCAGCCAAACTCTCCAAGAGGATCAGGGTGTATATTTGGAGTACCTGCTTGCTCTTCCTATATTTCTGCCCTCAGAGTGAGCAGCTGTGGCTTTTCAAAGGCAAGGAAGCAGAGCCATCTTCCTGACAGGCAAGGAAAGCATTTTTCACTTTCATACACTCAAAAAAGCTTGATTGCTTCATTATCATCTGTAAGTGTTCTGTTATTGTTCCTTAAGCAGCCCTGCACACAAGGCTGGCTGTGCTTGGCACTGGTCAAACACAGTGGCCTTTTGCTTTTCTTTTAAGTTGGGGACTGGAAAAGCCTCCCTGAACAAAAGTCTTTGGTGGCAGTTTGGTCCCTGAAAGTGGGCTCTGCTGCAGAAACATCCCACCAGACATCTTTACAGCCCTGTGGTGAGCAGACTGAAAACTCCAAATAACCCCAAGGCAACAAAAAGTTTATATATTTCAACAGAACCAGTTCCCTGCCCTGCTGCATTACAGGGTGTGAGGTGAAAGGCACAAACCAGCTAAGAGAGAAGGATGGGATTTGCTTTTTCCCCAGCAGCAATAGCACTAAACCCCAGCCTTCTGCAAAACCAAGACAAATTGAAGAGATTTAATTATCATGTCCTACATTCTGAAAAGAAAGCAGGTACTCTTCTAGAGGGCATTTTGATTTATTCCTGATATCTATAACACAAAGTAATGTTTAGCATCAGAAACCAGACAGACTGAAATGAAAAATAAGAAACAGGAAAAGAGTGGCAGTGGTTAACTAGTAGAACAAATTATCAGGGGGAATGTTGGTTTTCTCATTTCCCAATGTCTTCAGATCTGTCTTTTTTTGAAAAAATATGTACTTTAGTTCAGCATAAATCAGTGGGCTGATGTCAAGAGAAACAGGAAGAAATTGCAAGGCCTGTGAAAGATGGGAGGTCACTCAATGGGGTCTAATGGTCTGTGCCTGTTCTGCAGAGCTGAACTCCAGCCACACAAATAAAGGATTTCTTTTGCATCCACATGCACACACATCCTGCACCCACAGGGTTCCCACAGGCAGCTGGTGCTTGATCCCACACAGGGTGTTCCCCTGCTGACCACTCCACCCACTGCTGCTTGTTCAGAGACAATGCCAGCTCCTGCCACATGCAATTCCCAGCCCTTCTGGTTTTCTCATTCCAGGGCATGAAACAAATTCAGGTCCTTCTTCCTTCTGCTCCACTCAAGCAAGCATCCCAAACAGAGCAGATCCTGGGTGTCCTACACACATTATCTCCCTTTACTATCCCATTATCCCTTTTAGGACAATGCAAGTTTAATGTAGTTTCTTCTATACTTTGACAGTCAGATTAGACAAGGAACCCACAAGTACCTGTCACTTTTTGGGGCTCCACTTAGATCACCACACCAAGAATGTTTCATTCAACAGAGAAATGCTGACTTTGCCTCTTGTTTCCCCCTAGAATCAGTAAGGTGTTTTTGCAAAGCAAATCCTGACTAGTAACTCCCACACCCCTCCAGCTGTTCTCTGATCACTGAGCTCCTGGAACAAGGTAACCAACAGGCAGCACAGCACACACAGGCAACTTGGGAAAGGTCTGACCAGCCTTGTGACAAACCTGTGCTTTGTTTTCTGAATAAACTCCACATTCCTCTACAGCCCCCCATAGCAATCTTTCCAGCTCCAGTTAAGCTTCCATTATACTTTACTTTTATCAGTCTCTTTGGGATCACAGTATTTTTCAAGATGTCTTAGCAAAATACTCTCGTCACAAAAATTGTTAGAACTTCATTCACTTCAATTATTGCATACAAATTTAGGCAATAAATCTGAATTTTTACCTAGAACAATCAAATGCCTTCTCTACTAAGGGACAATTGTGTCTCATATCACTCCCATTACCTTTATATCTGCTAGCCCATCTCCCAGAAAGTTTGCCACTGGGAAGGGATTTGTGTTTGCAGAATCTCTGCTCACCTCCTGCCCACCAACACCAGTATTGCTGAGTAAGTATGGTCACCATGTCATAGGAAAACAGAGGTCAAGTGCTTCTATAAAGCCACATCACAATTCATTTACCAAGCAGTAAAAAAAACACCAGTTTTAAATATCTCCCACCTGACCCAGCTACATTCTCCCTGGACTCTCCCAGCAGGAGCAACTGGAGCAGGTTGATTTTTACCTATTTTTCTTCCTCATCTTTATGCTTTATCAGTGCCTGAGCAATACCTGCAGACATTCCCTCATCCCCACATATTCCTGCAGTTCTTTCTTCACACTCCATTTATATCAGACTTCTAGGGACAAAACCAGTCATTTTTTTTTCCTCTCCCTCCCACCTTGGTGGTTATTACAAGGCAGGATGAGGCAGGACTCAGCCTGATGAGCTCACATGGAGACCATCTCTGACAAATGCCTTCCTTCCACACGATTTCCACCTTTGAGGACAGGGGTTTTACTTTATCCACCTCTGGCAGTGTACAAACACCTGCAGAGTGCATCAGTTCATGCTGTCCCTGCTGTATACTTGAGGATAGCCCCTGTCTCTCACGAGGGACCTGAATGTTTATCCTCTTGCTATTTACAAGACACATAAATTATACATGTTCCTTTTCCAGATTAAGTAAAGGTGGTCCATTCACTTTAGTCAAAACAGTGGTTTATGCCTCAAATTCCTGTTGCAGGTGTCCCACCATGCTTAAGAGCCCCTTAGCATCCCCACATGCCTCCAAACCCTAATGGAAACTGGCTTGTGATGGCAAATGCACCTGGAGTGGGGCATGTGACACAACAGTGGGCAGGACACCTCTAGCTAACCCACAACTGATAATATATTTCAAGTTTTAAGTATAAGGTGTTACAATAAAATATTAAATAGAAGCAAGATGCTGCAGTGCTTTGCAACTTGGTAGCGACTGCTTGTGCTCACTCTCTCAAAGGGCCTGTGAAGCACAGGCAGCTTTACAGGGGGTAACCAGTCTGCAACAACTCTTCCATGCACTTCCAGAGTGGGATTTCAATTCCCCTTCTGCATGCAATCCAATGGCAGCAACATTTCCCATTCCAGGTCCCTCCTCTTCTTTTTCACTGGGCTCTTATATATCACTTTTTTTGGTCACTTATCTGTTTCATGTTTTTTGATGGGATATACTCCCCAATCAGCTTAAGTTTTTTCTCCCCTCATACTGCTCATCCAAATTTTCCTCCTTGGTCCAGTATTGCCAACATGTCCCTTGTGCAGATCTTTATTTGGAGTGGGAGGCAGCAATCTGCTCAATATTCCTGCCAATGGGTGGGCCAGCTTTTTGTGTTCTTCCAGGCCAACTTGAATTTTGAATCCTTTTCTGCATACCTCACAAATCCATCCCTCAGCAGGAATCCTTTCTGAATCCCTTTGTGCCATGGCACATGTCAGGCAACACTGTCAATGTTTCACCTTTGTCTTTCCACATTTGGCACACAAACACAAACTTTCTCTTCCCATGCCAACTCGAGATGTTCAGTCAGTCACAGGATCCATCCTGCCTGGTTCCCACAACATGGGCATGATGGATTTTTGTCCAGGACCTTTACCACCAGTGTGTCCTCCAGTGCTGTCACACAGGGCAGGTGGCACAGGCAGTGAAGGAATGAGCACCATGGCCCCCAGAGACAAGAGCCTCTTGCCATCACTTCCTCTCTCCTTTCCAGGCTGATGTCCCTGATAACTCTGGAGTTTGGTACCTGGTGCACCTGTGGATACCTGGCCAAACCTTCCCCCCAGCGGGAAGGATGGTAACCATCTCTGTCACCACCATGAGGGGTGGTGGGGTCACAGCTGGCCCCAAAGCAGCAGGGATTTCCTGCAGGCCAAGAAAACAGCCAGAAACAGGTAAGGAAAATAAAGCAGTGGACATAAGTGGTCATAAAAACACTGCTCCAAAATTACTTTAGATGACTCAGAGTAAGAGTACCTTCATTTTACACTTTTCCAGTGCTGCCAGGTTCCCTAGAAATCCATGTTAGGAGGGAACCCAGTGGATCACCCAGACCTGAGGCAGGATCAGCTATGCCTGCACCATCCCCAGCCACTCCCTATCTACACTAAATAACCCGAGGAGCTTCTGCAAAGGACACAGCTTTCCTGGGAATAAGGACTGTGCTTGAGGCTAAGGGGCTAAGAGAACTGGACAAGCTCATCACACACCCCCATCATCAAGCCCATGCACTACTTACTCCTTTTCACCTTGCAAGTTTGCCCTGGCAGCAGCAGAGCTCGGGGAAAGCACAACTGAAATGAAGAAAAATCACTACCCTGGCCATGCAGTGGCAAACTGCCGTTCTTCAAAGTTATTTTCATCTCTCCGGGGTCAGTGAGTCTGTCAGAAGTTAATCAGCGTTTCCAGCCCGGGCTGTGCAGTGGGAGGCGCCCCGGGCAGCACGGACGGGAGTGTGCGGCCCTCTAGTGCCCGCTGCCAGCCACGGTGCTGCCACCGCCGCCGTGTCCCTGCAGAGCTGCACAGCTTTGCACCTCTGCCCTGAGGACCTGGCACTCCTCAATCTGCTCCTGACAGCAGCAGCTCACATCTACGGCTTTGCACCCTGAGACCCAGGGCACGTTTAAAAAAAAAATAAATTCCAAATTTTTGGCTTTCAGCAGCCTTCAAGTACAGGGTCAGCCCAGAAGCTCTTTGTCCTGTAGCTTCTGCTGTTCCAGCTCCTTCCAGCCACAGACCTTCCCTCAGCATGCAGGTATGGCATGTCTGCTCTGTACTGAAGGGTGACATTCCCATCAGGCCACAGTTTTTTCTGATCCCCCTAACTGAGCCATGAGTGCAGAGCATTTCCCCTTGGACTGGGGCATCAGCTCTGGCTTTGGATGCAAACCCACGCTGCTGGGGGTCTCTGCTACAGTCACAGCTACTGCACTTGAACACCTTGCACACAATCCAGCTGCCCTGTCCCCTCTGGCAGCAGCTCCTCACTCACCCCAAAGGGGCCCAAGCTGGGCTGGCAGCCAAGGTGGCATCAGGGCTGCAGCCCCTGTGCCAGGTCAGCCCTTCCCCACCCACACAGCAGCTGTCTCCACCCCTCCTTAGGGTCCCTGCTGGCTTTTAGGGGTCTTCTCCTCTTGTATCCCTGTTTGCCTCTATCTTCTGTGCCTGGGAACTGTCTGAAGACCCCAGAGTGCACCTCTGGGAGCCACCCAGCTATTCCCCAGAACCACACCAAGCTGCTGGGTTTGCCTGCCATTGACAGTTCCCCTCTGTCTGCTCTTACCATCTCCCAGTCTTGGGTCCTACTGATGCCAAGACCCCATCCCAAATGCTCTCCAGGTGTAATTGAATCCACCTTCCCTTGCTGCTGCACACCTGGGGCCACAGCCCTGGGCAGCTTGGCTCAAAGGCCACATTTGTGGGGACAGTGGCTGCTCTGGCTGCCACAGCTGGCTGATAACACAGCTCTTGGCAGACACAAAGACCTTTCCTCACCTCATTTATCTCACATAGAAGTAACACTTTTTTGTGTGTGATGCTGAGGGCTTGGTTTAGCTACCTGAGCATCTGCCCAGCAGCAGAGAACATGTGGGACAGCCCAGGGGGTTGGCAGAGATATCAGAGGACCCCAGCAAGCCTGTGTCCTTCTGCAAGGCAGGTGGAACACCCCAGGCCATCTCCAAGGGCTCTGGTCCCTTTGTTCAGGCAGATGTAGTAACCCCATCCTTGCTATAGCAAACCCATTTCCAAATCAATGCTTTCCTACTTTCACGTCTAGAGAAAAGCATTTGTTGTCAAGTGTCACCTCTTCCCCTGCAGCCAGGACCTCTCCCTGGAAATCTCACTTTGGAGCCCCCCTGGGCTGGCCTGTGGGGAGCAGAGCACAGCTGCTGCCAGCTGTGCTGGGTTTAGCCACCCATGTTTGACAGGTGCCTGTCCCAGGACAGGGATCCCTCCCCAGCAGCTATTCCCAGGACAGCCGGTCTGCTCCCGCTCAGGTGCTCTCCCAGCAGCTTTCGCTTGCCCGGAAAGCTTAAAAAGGCCCAAGTTTGTTGTGTTTTCCTTCCCCGCACAGATGATTCACTGCACTCTTCTCTGTAAACAGTGGGTGGATCCCAGCTGGATTTCCGGGAGCAACACAGCCGCGATTCCGGGCTTAGGGAGCGGCAGCTCCGCACCTCCTTCTCCACATCCTGTGTGTCCACAATGCAGGAGCAAACCTGTGCTTCACGCACTCCTGCAAAACGCTGGTGGAGCGTGGAGGGGAAAGGGAGCCCAGTGTGCCCTGAGCCGGTCACTGGCCGCAGGCGAGCTGCCGGGCACTGGGCACCCCTCGGCCCTGCAGGCTCCTCTGCCCCCGGGCAGTGCCATCGCAGCCGCCTCGGGCTGCCTGAGGAGAGCTCGGTGCCAAGAGTGAACTGCTCTCGCCTCCCACCGTGCCCTAGTTACAGGGCGAGAGCAGCGTTTGCAAAGAGAAGTGCTGGCAAAGCTCAAAATCTTTTTTTATTTTTTTTTTCTTCCAAGGGCTAATTGCAAGCTAGCTGAAAGGAATTACTTAGGGAAGAGCTGACATTTCCCTTGATATTCTTCATCACGCCTTTGTGGGCATGGAGCAGTGTGGGAACTAGCATGATGCTTGAAAGCTTCTCTTTACCTGCAACGCAGTCCCTATTCCAATAAAACCCTGCAAAACTCCATCTCCTCTCAGATGAGACCTGGGGCAGGCAGGAGCATCCCTGACAGGAGGGCTGGTAGGGGCTGGGCCACCCACCCATTGTCCGAGCGCAGGGCCAGTGCCCCAGTGCCCCTACTCGCCGTGCCGCAGCGCCGGGTGCTGCCGGCGGCTCTGGGAGCCCCGGGAAATGCCGGGATTTTCGCCACTAGAGGGAGGAAAGGGAGGCTGGACATCACCGAGATGGTGCACAGAGCTCCAGCACTGTGCCATGAACCTCAGATCCTGACACAGACACTGAGAGCTCACCCTGTGGTACCTCCCTGAGCTGGGACCCATCCCAGGACCCATCCTGCTCTAGCCACACGCAGCACCTGACCCTGGCAAAGGTCTTTTCAAGCAGGAACATGATTTTACACATCAGGGAAATTTAAACCTTGAGAAAACATCAACTTGAGTGCAGAGCATAGGGAGAAGCTCCTCCAAGATGATTCTGAAGGGAAATAAACACCAAGTTCTTAGACACCGAGTTGTGGTACTTTCATTCCTGGAGAAGCTTTTTCCACTCTGTGACCTTCTGGGTGAATCCTCTGCCCCTGCCAGTTCCCACCACCAGTAGGTAACTCCAGCTCTAGAACCTTTCCCCCAGCCTGTCTTTCACCCCTGCCAAAAACTCGAGCTTCTGCAGGTGCTGGGTCAGCATTTGGGATGCTCCCAATCCTCCATCCTTCTTGCATGCTGCTCCTCCCCTAGTCCAAATCCCTGGAGCAGGCTCAAATCCTAACCATTTGCTAATGGAAAGCTCGGATGGGGGAACCAGCCCTGGTCTGACTCTTTCAGGAGATGCTGAAAGGCAACACTCCACTTTGCCATTTCTGGGAAGAGGCTCAGCTTCCCTGCAGCCTCACTTGCCTTCACTCTCGTTTCTGCTCTCCAGCACAGCTTTCCCCCCCGGGGAAGCCTTCCTGCCTTCTGATGGAATCCTGCCAGAGTCGGCCGTGGATGCTTGCCCGGCTCCTGGCTGAGTGTGGCCGGCCGGGGAGGCTCCGTCCCGGGGGAAAGGATGTGGCCATTCCTGTAAACCACCCTGACACCCCACACAGAGGCAGTGGGAAGGGGGTTCGGCTGGAATTTGTCCAGATGCAAATGTCTTCCAAGGAGTGACTCAGCCCTGTGGTTTTCCTCTCTTCCTTACCAACAGATTTGATTCCCAAATTGCTTCAGGGCTGCTAGAAGGCAGGGCTGCTGTGCCAGCAATGGGTCAGGGGGGCACCCCTGCCTCCCCCTGCCCTCATCTCCTCAGCCTTCCTCCATCTCCCAGACTTCTTCAGCCCCAGCCACTCATTTTGCTTCCTCTGCAAAGCTACAAGGAAAAGGAGAAGGCTGCCAGCATCCATGGATGAGGGTTGGAGGGGAAACAGGAACCTTGAGGGAAAAACATCCCAAGAAACTCCCTTTCCCCCTGGCCACGCTTCCACTGGGGCTGCCAGCACTGAGGGGACTGGTTGATGTTGGCAGGTCACACTTAGTAGGGAACTGCTTGGGGTAGGTGCTGCTTTCAGGGTCTCTTTGGGGGCAGAAGGAGTTGCTCCAGAGAGGTAAATGCTGTCTCTGGTGGTCACAGCACCTGAACTCCTGTGCATTTCCCCTGTTCATTTCCATTCATGAAATCTCACCAGATTTCTATCCAGGTGGCCAAACAGCAGGAGGTCTCAAAGGATGCAAAAATATGGCATAGGCTAAAAACAGACAGGCAGGTGGAGGGGGAGCCCAAGCTCAGAGCAACACAGCCTGAGCAAAACCCTGGCTGTGTACAAAGAGCCCTGCTGGGGAGAGAGGCAGAGCAAGTCCCCTTGGCAGCAAAATACCCACTGCTGGCCTGGCCTTTGCAGGGGGAGGTTTCTTGCAAGGCATCATTGATGGTTATAGCCATGCCTGAGCTCCTCTGCAGCAGTGCAAATGCTCAGTGCAGGGCCTGGAGGACAGGAGGACTGAGTGCATCTGCCAGCCCTGGAGGAGCAGCCCATCCCACAGGACACTTGGTGTGGTGGAGGCTGCACCTCGGCCCCTCCAGGCTCTCCATGTGCAGTTGGGGCTGGCAACACAAACAAAGGGGCTGAGAACAGGCTGAGCACCAGCCAAGCTGTCTGTCCTGCCACCCCAGCTGGTGTGGCCTCTCAAACCTGGTTTTGAGGATCAGGCTCTGTGGACAAACCAAGGCTGCTCAGCTCTTTCAGCAAGGGCATCTCTGTCTTTGTGCTGTCAAGAGAAAAAGCACCTGCTGAGCCCAAGCTGTCCCTTAACACCACATCCTTCTTCCCAAGGGCAAGGCTGAAAGATGCAGTTTCCCTCATGTATGACATTTCTCAGAGGAACAGGGGCTTGCAGGCAGTTTGCTGGCTTAGGGGAGAGGGAAAAGGAAAGACACACAAGGGCCACTAAATCTCACAAAGCCTGACATTTGTAGGTTTGTCTGGAGGTGCACTGAGCCTCAGCTAAGGCTGAAGTGTGGAATTAGCTCTGTGTGAGACATCAGTGAGTCTACACCTGAGAGAAACTGCCTGGGGAGGGGCAGCAGGTGCTGGCTGGGCATGACCCTGGATCTGGGCACTGTGGGTTTCTCTCCTAAAGGGCCAAACAGTGGCTGTTGCCTCCAAGCACCTCCAGCCTCAACTCTCTTGCTGTGCACAACCTGGGGCTGCAGCCTGGAGCAGCCTCCCGGGAGGAGAGTGAATCTCCCAGGAGGAGACCACCTCAGACATCCATGGAAGCCCTTGTCCCCCTCCAGCCCCAGAGGCAGTGGCTGCCCCTGGGACACTCCCGTAGGCTGCAGACATTTCACTGATCCTCTTTCCAGGGCCCTGCCCGGGGGTAAGGAGCAGCTGCATCAGCTTTCATCCTAAACCCCACAGGGCTGTGGGGCTCAGGCACTCAGAAAGCACACATCAGCCCTTCCCTAGGGCTACTTGCTGCTTTCAGCAGTGACACTGTGAGGTGTTCTAATTGCTGGCTTATTTCTGAGCCCCAAACCACACCCTGGTCCTGCTGCATGGCTTTCTCTGCAGTCACAGGAGATCAAAGGTGGGGGATTTTAACCTAATTTCTTTGGATGGGTAGGAAAAGCCAGCTGCTCTCTTCCTTTGCCACTTTCCCTGAGCTAGAAGGTGGATTTTCTCCCCCTAGGGTGAAGTCCCAGCCTTGTAGGGGCAGTTCCCCAGGTTCCTCTCCCACAGAGCCCCCTCAACAAGGGCAAACCCCTCGTGCCTAGCCATGCTCCCAGCACAGTGAGGCTGCAGGAAGGTCCCACTTCCCCCCAATAAATGCCAAACCATTGTCCTTCCTCAGGGGGCTGGGCCAGGCTGCTCCTCACTCACACCTGCTGCCTTTGCCTGAAGGAGACCAGGGGAATCTGGAGAAATGGGGAGCAGGAACAGCATCAGGTCTCAGCTGTGCCAATGTCATGGGGAAGGGATGGGTCCTGTGTGCTGCAGTGTGACCCCAGAGACTGCTTCTGCTTGCTCACCTCTGCTAACCAGACCCACAAAAACTGGGATTCACACAAAAACTGGAGACAGTCACTCCAGCTCCAAGCACACTCTTCCTCCTCTTCCTTCCACAACCTGCATCGTGGGAGCTGGCAAAGTTGTTCATCAGCAAACCTGTGCCCCATCCCCAATGGGGACATCAGTGTCACAGCCATGATGCTGCAGTGCTGCTTGGAAGAACTGAGCAGGCAGCAAGGAAGGAGCAGGGAGATCTCCAGACCTCCAGTGTGGCACTGAGAGCTGCCAAAAGTGATAGCTGTGGGGAGGGAGTGCTGGGTGCTGTAAGCTGTGTCATACCTGGGTGGGACTGCAGCAGGTGAGCAGGAGGGCAGCCCCCCCTTGAGAAATCAGAGATACTTCAGGTCACAGATCCACATGCCAAAGTTCCTGTCCCCTTGATGGAGCTAAGGGGCAGAGAGTGGCAGTCATGCAAAGTTATGTGCAGCCAAATCACACCTGACCACCTGAAAATACACTGCAAGGCCCTGAATTGCTGATGTTGCCTGCTTTGGGGGCTTGCATCGATAAAACTGTGGCTCCAGCTTGGTCACCTTCATGACAGAGCCTTTCAGGTGCTTCCCACTCTAGAAACACCATGGCAGCTGCCAAAAGACAAAACCACTCTGTAAATTTTATCTGAACCTGCGGGGCAGCTGTCGAGCCCGGGCAGGGCGGTGCAGGCAGCCAGGCTCGTGAGGCATCTCACCATCCCCATCAATTAATTTTCCAGTTTATTTCTGGGTTTGTTCCCCGTGGCACAGAAGGAGCACTGGTGCTCACCCCACCATCAGCTCAATGCCACAGCCAGTGCTGGGGCCCCAGATTGTCATTTCCAGACTGCTGGCAGAGGGGAACCCCGGGGGACCTGACGTCACTTCTGAGCAAACACAATGGTTGTGCATTTGGTGGCACTGACAGAGTGCAGGAGGATGGGACTTTCAGAAAAAGTCCCACCAGACCCATGTGCTAACCCACCAGAGCTGGCAGTAGCTGGTGGGGGCTTTATGTCCCAGGAAACATCATCTATCAAGTCCCCAGGGAGGGCAGCCAGCTCCATGTGGTGCCAATGGGCACGCCACTGGATGAAACACTGGCTGCAGAATGGAATCCTGGCTGGGACATTCCCAGGCCCTTGGCAGCACCTGCTCCTGGCAGGGCTCTGTGGGCTGAGGATGGACACAGCTCACCACAGGTGTCAGAGATGTGTATGTGACCCCAACTCTGGCACTGTCCCCACTTGCAGAGGCACTGCCTTAAAGGAGGAACTGAATGGGCTTTGGTGGGGTGAGGCCAAGGTACGTCTGACTCCCGGGGGGATTTTCACTCCCAAAGGAGGAGGCTGAGCTGGTCAGGCAGCCACCCTTGAGCTTGTGCCAGGGCGGCAGCACTCAGTGCCCCCTCCACTCGGCTGGGGAGGAAAATCTGCCTGACCCAAGAGGGTCGTGGAGTGCTGGGCCACGGGCACAAGGCACTCCCAGCCACGCTGCAATTTCCCGGGAAAGCGGCCCCCTCTGGCTTCCGCCCCTTCCCGGGAAGGAGAGGCTGCTGGGGGCCGTGGCCCTGGCACGGGGATGCCGGTTGCTCCCTCCCACGGCTTCCCCTTTTCTCAGAAAGCCTGGAAACCAAAGGTGAAAGAAGTGGGTGGAAACTCTGCGCTGCCGTCCAGGAAGAGAAGTGAGTGAGTAAGTCGGCTGCAATATTTAACAGTGCCTCCGGCCCCGCCGCCCGCAGACCCGCCTCGACGGGAGCCGGAGCTGTCGGGTGAGTGCCGGGGTCAGGGGAGGGTCTGCGCCGGAGCGGGGGGACCTCTGTGGCTGGAATGAGGGGATTTCTTGGCTGCTGCTCGCCCCAAGGAGCCGCAGCCCGGGCGCTGCAGAGGGCGGCTCTGGCCGTGCCGAGCAGCGGGGACGCGCTGACGTCTCTCGGTTGATGGCCACGCACCCGCTGGCGGCTGCGGGAAGCGGGACAGGAGGTGTCAGACACCGCGCGTGTGCTGAGCATCTTCACTGCTATCCGCGGCTTTTTTGGTAACCTGCAAAACCGGACTCGTGCTTCTCGTACTTTAAACGGCGCGGGGCATGTTCGCGGGAAGACAAAGTGAAACTCCCTGGAATAAAGCTGCGGCCACCATGTCAGCGCGGTGCCGGTGGCTGTGCAGCGCCCACAGGACTCCGCTGCTTGGGCCTAGGCACGTCCTAGCTAATCAGAAACTCCCGGGATAATTAGCTGGAAATGCCAAAAGGAGGGCGCTGCTGCTTTTTTAAAGACATAAAGCAATAAATCATTAACCTCTGAGCGCCGGAGCTGCCTGGGAGTCACGTCCCCTCCGGAGCGGTGGCTGGTGCTTTGTCTCGCCCAGGAGCGAGGGAGGGGGCAGCGCTGCAGGCTGTGCCATGGACCCACAGCAGGGAGGGAGCGGCGACACAAAGCCAGAAAGGGCTCTGTGCCTCTGGCAGCTCCGGGCTGAGCTGGTGCGGCTCAGCTCTCCAGTAGCAGGGCTGGCCATGAGTGAGCTTCTGCTTCTCTGTGTCCTCCCATCGCCTCCAGCGGGGCTTGCCATGGGGAAATCGGCTCATGTGGCCATTTCTGCTGCACTCCATAGAGAAAGCCCCACAGCAGCAGTATCCTCCTGAGCACCTCATTGTCTGCAGCGTCTCTTGACTCACCATCGCTGCGGGCTGAGGTCAGGAGCCTTGAGGAGCTCTCAGCATTTTGGCCAAGGGCTCCAGCTCCAGGGTCAGGGGAGGCAGGTTGCAGTGGGGCTATGAAACCCCCACCTGCAAAGGTGGCAGCTGGCCTGATGCAATTCCCCCGGGGCTGAGCTGGGGCAATGGTCACCCCGGAGTGCAGTGCTGCAGCTGACCCTGACACAGCCTCTGGAAAACACAGGGTCAGGCCGGGGCAGGACACCTTCAGCCAGCAAAATGCCCATCACCAGGTGGCTCCCACAGCTCCGTTCATCCCTGCCCTACCTGGCACCCCACTCCAGTGCAGACCCCCTAGGGTCTTGGGATAATCCCAAATACACAGGGCCAAATCCAGCCCTGGCCCTGCCTGGGTGAAGGAACACAGGACAAAGCTGGGTCAGGAAAACCAGGGAGCAAAGGCAGAGCATCTGGTATGTTGTGAATGCCATGCCATGGGCATGTTGCTTGCAGGAGCAGCCAGGAATGAAATCAGAATTGGAGCTTGTCTGAGTCTGCATTTGAATAATTTCTTTCCCAGATCATCCTCAGTCCCCTATGGGCTTTCCATTGCACTTGGATCAAACTGTTTCTGGTGCATTTTGGCAATGGGGTGCCCCAGTCCCAGCACCCACAGGTAGGATGCCAAAAGTATCGTGCTGGAGCTGTCCCTGGCCCACGCTGGGGTGGGTGGGGCACAGGGCATGGGGGAATTCATGCCAGATGGCTGCTGGGCCCCAGCACCCACATCACCTCCCTGGGCCATGGTGCAAGGGAAGGAGGACTATCAGGGAAGGCTTGCTGGTGTTGACCCCCATCCTGCTCACCTGCCTGTCTGTTTGAAACCCTTTCTTTCTGTCCTTTCTTTGCAAATCAGCAATGTGTCTCCATCTGTGTCTCATCTTCCATGGAGGAAGATGAGGAGGAAGGCTTTTCCTTGGCCTACACCTTTCAGTTTCTGAAAGCAGTGGTTGCTTAGAACAGCAGAGGGATGAAGGCAGATTAATGGCACTTTGACAGCAGACATCCATCAATAATGTGAGGGAAATGCCTCAGAGGAGAGTTTTACATCTTAAAAAGTGAAATACAAAGGCTTTCCATGCAAAATATGGAAATTTAGCCATAAATAGTCAGGGACTGCAGGGTAACCCCCCATGGGCATGAGATGGACAACAAGCAGCCCCAAAGCATCCCCACCCTACCAACCATTCCAGGCTGGCAGGTGCTTCCATGTGGCTGCAATGTCTCTGGCAGGCTGCCTTCCTGCCCACTCAATTCCACAGGTGGCTGCCTGCAGAGCAAGGGGAGGAGGAGGAGGAGGGAGATCAGAGTTTGAGGAGTTCAGAGCTATTCAAAATTCCCTGCCAAGTCACAGTGGTCTGAAAACCAGCACAGTGCACAGCTGGGTCTCTGAGCTGCCTCTCTGACCCTGGCCACCTGCTGCAGGGTGGGGACTGTGGTGTGAGCTCTGCTTTTCCCCATCTCCCTCCAGTGCTGCCCCTCCAGGCAGCCCCTGTGGTACTGCTGCACGTAGTCCCTGGGATACACCAGAGCTGGCACTTTCAGCCTGGGATTCCTCAGCTTTTGCGACAGGGTTTGGCTGCTTTGCTATGTGCATCAGGATGGTGAGTTCATGCTGCCCCAACTGAACTGTGATTCCCAGCGGAGGGATTAAAACAGAGCCCGGGGCCAGCAGTTGAGCAATCGCGGAGTTCACTGCTCGTGCAACAGTTGCTCAGTGCTTCCCCCACTGAAATCTTTGCCCGTGCTCCAGAGTGGTGTGTGTCATTTCCCGTCTCTTCTGCTGACATACAGGCAAAGGGCTGGAATCCTCTCCTAGTGCTTACTCCTGCCTGAACCACTGTCATCACAACTGTGCCAAACTATTGCTGAGCCAAGGAAAAGCTTTTCATCCATTTGCTCAGTCCCAGGTTTGAAAGTGAACATCTGCTGAGGGGTGAGGCTGCCCAAAGCTGCTGGCAGCATCAGCATCTCTGTGGGTGCTCAGAGGGATCCTTGTGTGTCCCTCAAGTCTGCCCCTCCATGCATGTGAGCTTTGCAGCCCAAACCAGAGGGTGGGGGCAGTGGGCAGCAAAGAGCATGTGTATAGTTGTGGGATGCACCAGTAAGGCCCAGGTTAACCCAGACAGAGCTCAATCCCTCTCTGACTCTACTCTCTCAGCTATCTGGAAAAGGCCTTTCACTCTTCATTTTACACAGAATTACCCTGTGTCCCTTCCCACTTCCAAATGGGCAGAAAGCCTCTGCACCTCATGGTCCACCCATGGTAGGACCTGATGCACAAACCATTCCCCTCAGCTGGCACCTCCCAGTTCAAGGGTTTCCCATGGGCATTGGTTTCAGTATGAATGGAGCAGAGAGTCAGTGCCTGGGAGTACTGGGTTGCTCCTGCAGGACTGAGCATCCCCCTGGCACAGCTTGCCCCTTTTCAGACTCACACACTGAGGAAAAGCAGTTTAGATCAAGGGATGTGTGACACCTGCACACAGAGCAAATACAGAGGGGGATTCTCAACACACCTGCCAATACCAGCCCTATGTGGCAGAAATGGTGTTTCTCTTACAGCTCTAGCAGGTTTGCAGAGCTCAGGGCTGACCTGAAACTTTGCAGTGACTCCAAACAGCATATGTTGAAGCAGTGGAAAGAAAAAAAAAAAGCCAGCCAACTTGAGCATAGTTTCCAAAGAAAGCTGTGTCTGCCTGTGCCGCTTCTGGGATGAGAGGTGCCTGGGCCTCTCCTTGTGGCAGCTCCCAGTTGCAAAAATCTGTGTCAGTTCAGTGCCTGCCCTGTGTCAAAGACATGATGAGCTCTTTGCTATTTTTCCCCCCTTGCAGATGGAGACAGAGCTGGCTGGAGCCAGGGGAAGCTGACTCGCACTGGCTGCTTGGCTCTGAGAACTGAATTCCATAGGCGTTAAAGCCTCCAAAATGCCCTATGGATTCAGTTCTGCAGCTGGGCAGCAACTGAGCCTCAAACCTTCAGGAGGAAAAGGCAACTGTGAGCTCTTCCTACAAGGAATATGTAAATCTTTGCTCCTGCACAAAGACCAGATTAGGGGTGGAGGGGAGTCATGGACACCACAGAAATATCTACTATCAGAGAGCTACTAGAGGTTTGTGGCACATCTTTCCCCACAAGGGAAAAAAAAAGCCCAACTATAGAATGTTTTCTTCCTTCTGGAAGTGAAATGGCATTTGAGAAAATAAATACATTATTACGTCCTGGTGCACTGCAAGCAATTGTGAACCTCTGCTAAAAATACACATTGTCAGAACAACAGACTGGGTGTGCCCAGCAATCTCCTGTTCAGAGTCCAGGCAGCAAAACCAAACAAAACTTTGGAGAAGATAAACAGGACAGGATGGGTAAAGTTAAGGGTTATGCCCTATGTCTCCCCATGGGCCCTGGAGATGACCCCAGCAGTGACATGTATTTAGAGAAAGTATTTGTGTAGGAAACAGGCTGTTTTTACCCATCCGTCACATACCTCTGGGAGAGCCTGGCTATGCTCCTTGAGTTTTGGGGACATTTCCACTATAACATGGTGTCATGCTGCCACCAGGATCCTAACAGCTGGAGGAACAGCATTTGGGATAAGTTGTTGTGCAAGTCCTTGTAATGTATGTAGCATTTCAACATCACTGTATGGCAAAGCCCATGCTCTTTCTCACCTTGCCTAGAAGAGCTGGTTTGCACCTCCTCCAGGACCTCACCTAAAGCAGCCCCTGCCCATAGCAGGCAGCATCCAGTTCTGACAGCTCAGCTGTGTCCCACAACAGCTCCAGCAGATGGGGAAGAAACTCCTTCCCACACCCCACTGAGGTGCTGAACCACTGTGCAAGGATCCAATGCATGAACTTTGGGTTGACTGCCCAAAGGAGCTGCTGCTGTTGGAAGGACAGGGAGTGCACCACCAATGCAGGCATTTAACTGCACATCCCTAACTAGGCAGGACAGCCTGCTCAGCCAAAGAAGAGATTAAAAAAAAACCTCAACAACCAACCAACCCAGCAGGAACTGCTGCCTTTTTCATATACTAGCTAACCAAAAGCATAACTGAGTAGCCAGCAGTCATTAATGGAGGCCTTTTATAGCCCATTCAGCAAGTCCCACTGCCACTGTTTGCAACACAGCCAAGGAGCATCAGTTTGGTCCAAGGTTTCTACAGCAGTTTTTCTGGTTCAACCCTCTTGCAGCTTTGTCTGGCAGCAGAGTTCACATTTCCAAGAAGCTAAATGGGGAAGGGGAAATGCAGACAGTTACCAAGACATTTTGGCAATTGGTTAAACAAAAGCTATTGGACTAACTAAAAAAAAAAAAAAAATCCAGTTGCTTTCACTTTATAGCAATTTAGAACAACCAAAGGCCTCCAAGTTCACCCTCACAGTCTCTCCTTTGCTATGCAGATGGGTAACATCCCATTCCCTCCCATGTGTGAGGTCAGGGGGAAACTAGGAGACTACAGGGGGACAGAGAAGGTCCCCTATTTCTCCTGTATGCTTATAAAGTTCCTGCTGGTCCCTAGAGAAGCTGACAGAAAACAAACTAGGGCAAGGCAGGGTACTGCCAAGTGGGACAAGGCACCATGGCTGGGCATGAACTGTGGCAGAAGCCATCCCTAACTTCACAAAGAAGTGCCAGATCTGATTGCAAGTTGTTCACAAAAGGGGCTGATGTTAGGTAGTTAAGAATCAGAAATATAAACATTTGCATTTGGGTTTTTTTTATTGTTTATAGTCGTTTAAAAGGTACAGAAGTTTGCAAGTAAGTCAGACCCAGCCCCTCACAGCCCTCCAGACTTCCAGCACAGCTCTTCCAGTACAACCACCAAGCTATGGAAGTGCTGTGGTTCACACAACTCCAGTAACCTCAGTGGAGAGCCAGTACCTCCAGCCAGAGCCAAGTCAGACCCAGAGCAGGGCCTCAACAGCAGTTTCAATAAAGACACGTGACCAGCAGTACTGGGCACCACATTATCAAGTGTAAGAGGATGGGGACACCAGAGTGTAGGGAAGTGCTGCATACAGGCCTCATGTGGTGATAGAGCACAATGATATGGTCATAAACAGCCGTGACAAGACATCGCAGACAATTGTTCTTTAGAGTGTTCAAGAACCCCTGTGTCCTCTGGGACCTGCACTGCCCTCAGCCTGAAGGAAACTCAGCTTTTATCTCTCCAGGAAGAGAACCAGCTTACAGGCCCTTCCCCTGGACAAGGTAGGAAGAGGCCCATCTTCTCTGATCAACAGCTGCAGTTTGGAGATCCCTCACCAGGCTGTGACCAGTCAACCAAACCAGTGGAAATCAAATGTTCATTTCAAAACTGGGACCAACGAGCTGATCCAGCAGCCAAGTGTCATGTGGTTTCTTCACAGGATGGGCATTGTGCATCAAAAAGGGTAAATCTGCCATAAGATAGTGGCGAATGGGGAGCAATTAAAAGAAATCAAGAATGGTGGCATCCACTGCTTGTGTTACTTGCCAACCACACCAGAAACAGCTGCCAACTGGCTCTCATGAGGGTACTGGAGCATCAGTCTATTGGGTATCTGACTCCCTCAATGTCTCAGTTTCTTTTTCTTCTTACGGTTCTGGTCCTCACTGCTGTCATCTGCCTCACTGGCACTGGGGGTCACAGCCTGCTGGATGACCTTTTCCTCCACTGCATATTCCTGGTCTTCTATTTTGGGGTCTCCCTTGACCAAGAACTCTCCTTTTCGATAGGATATGGAAACATTGGTCCGGGGGTAGGTGCCATAAACCCTCCGGAGATCATCCTTCACAAATTCTGGGAGGTCTTTCCTTGGTCCAAACACCTTTCCAAGCTTCCCCCATTGAAGCTCCCCTCTCATTGTGAAGCCTTCTGGCCAGGTATCTCGATACTGATCTGACCTCTGGCAAGCAGCATAGGGATGGTAGTTTGCATAGGGATTGTAGAGAGGTATAGGGACCATGGGAGGGAAGTGCCAGGTGTGGTATGGATGGATATAGGGATTGGAGGCACTATAGAGATGATGGTATTCCACCTGACCTCCCGCATAGCCGGGGTAGCTGTTCCGGTCCACCACAAAGGTGATGGGTCGACTGTAGAAGTTGGGCATGTGGATGGGAGGGAGCATCACAGAGCTGGACATGTCTTCTGCTCTCCCAGGCCGCAGAGGTGGGTAGGTGTAGGCAGAAGGTGGGATCATGGCTGGGTAATATTCCCGTGGCACAAAGCTGGACTGGTACATTGTACAGGAGCCTGGGGTTTTACACGGGGGGCACTTCTCTGGAGCAGTTGCTAAGTCTCAAAAGCTGTGAGGACAGAAGGGAAAGAGAATCAATTTATATTGGTTATATACATTTCAGGGTGAATAAGGAGATACACTTAGCACTGTAAGCATACCAACTAATTAATAATTAATACAACGAGCTCCCCACAGCTTGCAGGGGCAGTAACCTACCAAGAATAAATGAGCCACATTGCCAGTGATTGCCTATTAGCGCCTCTGCAAGACATTTAACCCACATATCTCCGAGCTGCAAAAATGAGAACAAGCTGACAAAGACCACTGAGGGCAAAAGAGTCAACCTCATATCCTCATGACTTGTGCCTGCAGTGTTGGGAGGCAGAAAGGCACTGCAAGAAGCTAAAGGCCCTTGAGCAGACATGAAAATGGGGAAGGCAGGCACAAGGGAAAGAAACAAAGCAAGCAGGCAAAGAAAGGAAAGAGGCAACACAGCCCAACCCTGCTGCAGTTATGTCAACTGCTGTCCTGCCCAGACAAAGAAATTTTAAACAAAAAGATCTTCAAATGTCCTTGACTCTCTCCCCATCCTCCCAAAGCCCTGCTTTTACTCTGATAAGCAAACCAGAGCTGTATCTATTGTTTATTTCTAGAGCAAAATCCAGGCACATCTACACTTCCTCTGACAAGTTCTCATGTACAGGTTTCTTTTTCTGGTCTTGCTAATTACCATTCACATTTAAGTGAATATTTACCTTGAGCAACCCTGACCTGCAGCTGAATTTGCTCCTAGCCTGCCAGATATCCAAGCACCCTCCAGGGCATGAAGCAATGTCCTCCCATGACTCATTATCCTCTCCCCTGGGGCCAGAAAGGAAGCTGTATATAGCATAGGGCTGTTTTTTTTTTTTAAAAAAAAAAAAAAAAGTTTGCTATCAGAGACAGGAAAAGACCATGGACAGAACTTAAGGCAGCATACTGGATTTTTTTTTTTTCATGGAGTTCAGATTCTGTGGGCTCTTCTTGCTTCAGCCTTAAGTAGAGTTGCCTCTCTCACAGGTGTTGACTAAGAAAGAGAGATAAAAGTTCAGCTGTCCCCTAAGAGTTGCCTGACACAAGCAATGCTGGATACTGCAAAATGGAGGTTTTTCTTTTTAGCAAGCACCAGTTTCTCCTGTTTGTAGAGGTTCATAACATATGCTAACTGGCTCAAGCCTACTTTTGCCATGGGTTCAGGGCTAGAAGCCTTCACCCCGCACAGGGAACAGCACTTGAGTATTCAGTCAAGACCAGGCAGCACCCTTCAACAAGACTTACAGCCTTGGAGACAAAGCCCATTATAGCCATCACCCCCTCAGATAGGAGGAAATGAAATAAAGTTCACAACCTACTTGCCTAACTTGCTCAGAGCCACCACAAAAATCCAAAGGGGTGTTGTATCTCAATTGCAGCATGAGGTGGGCACGTGGAATAAATGATCTCCTCTTGAAAACCAGTCTCAGCACCTCTTTAAATAGCTCATTCATGCATCCCTATTGAGATCCATGCTTCTGTGAAGTGTTTGGATTTCAGAGCAAGTGGTCTGCACAGAGTGTGCAGCTATTGCATCCATCATATGAAACAAAGCAAGCCCAGCTTACACCCCTTCTGCTAGGTCAGTGTGCTGCTCCAAGCCAGTTAAGGACAACCCTGGAGAAGCTGTTCACATCTAGTTGATGACCAGCTCTTGCTCAAAAGCTTCTGTAGCACCCTGCATTTTAGCTGTCAGCATCATTGCTCCCAGGTGTTCCTGGCAGCTTCGAGGAAAAGGACTGACAGGACATCTAAATCACTGGGGGTTTATCACAAGGCAGCCTGAGCACAGCTGCTAATTGCTTTGATCTTACACTGAAGAAAGATAAGGGGAACAAGCTGGTGGCTCAGCCAGGCAGGATGACCCACAAGAGGAAGCAAACTGAACAGATAAGAAGGGGGAACAAGATGAGGATTAAGCAGGGCTAGAAGCGCTTCAGGGCAGCATTATCACATGCCCTACCACAGAAGCAAACACATTTCCCTGGAAGCAGATCACCCGGGAGGAGTGTGTTGACAGCCTACACAAGACTTCACGGCCCCGGAGAAGTTTGCAAACCTGTCAGGGCAAGCCTTGGCTGGGTGGCCTCTGCCAGGCCCCGCTGCCCAGCTGCCTGGTGCTGCCCTGTCCCTGCCTGCTCCCGAGCACAGGGCTCTCAGACTGCCCAGACACAGCCTTACCTGCAGAGGCACAAGGCACCGAGCCCCAGCTCCTGGCTTGCAGGGCCCAGCACTGCTCTGAATGCTCAGGTGTGTTGCAACAAGGTTTTGGTATGCAGGAGGCACAATGCCCCTGCCCTGCCCCTGCAGAGCTGCACCATGGCGCTCCCAGGAGCTGACAATGCAGTTTACCCCACCATTACACAATTGCCTGTTGTTCATACTGACCTTCAGGCTGAGCTACAGCATGACAAATCCATGTGTACAGGAGACAAGGGCTTTGAGAACACCAGTACCAGCTTGCCTGATCCTGTCCCACACTTACCAGGAAGTAAAAGCAGACACTGCTTCAGGGAAAACAGGGTTTGCCCAGAAGGTGATCATTTGTCAGGCCTTCTGAAGGCATCAAAAACCAGATGCTTAAGAAAATCAACATCAAGTGGTACCACTTGAGGAAGGAGTCTAATCCCCAGTTTCTTCTCCCCTTCCTCTTCTCAAGGAGACCTTATAGCACCTTCCAGTACCTAAAGGGGGTCTCCAAGAAGGCTGGCAAGGGAATTTTCACAAGGGCAAGCAGTGATAGGACAAGGGGAAATATTTTTAAACTGAGAGTGAATTCAAACTGAATATTAGAAATTAAAATTCTTCACTGTGAGAGTGGTGAGGCACTGGAGCAGGCTGCCCAGAGAAGCTGTGGATGCCCCATCCCTGAAAGCATTCCAGTGAGACTTGATGGGGCTCTGAGAGCTCTAGTCTAGTGGAAGGTGCCCCTGCCCATGGCAGAGAAGTTAGAACTGGATGATCTTTAAGTCCTTTCCAACTCAAACCATACTATGACCCACCTGCTCCTACTTCTCTTGTTTCTCCAGTACCAGCAGCCAAAGGCTGGCCTGGTCTTGGAAGTAAATATCTGACAGCCTCCAACTCTTCAGGAGCAACTACAGGACCAGAAGGGGAGAGGGGATCCTAGCTGATCTGTCTCTTCAGACTACCATCCTCCTTTGCTCCACTTTCAAGCTCTGCTATACCCTGGGGAATAAAAAAAATATTTAAAAAATCACCCAATCTGTTGCCCAGCACTTGAATGTCCTGAGCAGGAACAGGCAAAACAGTCCTTAAAGCCTGAGCTGAACTCTGCTAAATGCTTGCCTGGTCCTGAGAGCCACTGACACCCATCAATACATGCCAAGTATTGGTGGCACAGATGGAAAGCCTGGATGGGCAGACAGCAGGCTGTGCCTGGGAGCCAAGGCTCCTCACACCAGGGCACTGGGAGCAGTGGCTGGCAGCAGGGAACAACAAGGGCAGTAAGAAAGGCCACAGCAAGAGACAAGGCAGCCTCTCCTTTTCAGCCTTTCCAGCAGTTTTGACCTTTCTGGAAAAGGGTTCAGATCCCACTTGGCTAGTGCTGAATGAGACACCAGGCACAATAAAAATGAGGGAAAACTCCAAGGATGGCCATAGAAAACTAACATAAGATTGTCATCTCTTCTTGGCAAGAACAAGATACTGTAGACTATTCCCAGGCTTGCCAGAGCTGACTCCAGCAATTCCCTTACCCACTGCCCCAGTCATCTGGCAGGGCCTGTCCCTCCTCAAACATCTTGGTGCAGGTCAAGGGGACTGACACAACAGCTCCCAAAAAAGGGCCTGCCAAGCAAAGTGTGCTTCACACCAGCTGCCCCACATAGAGTTGCTATGGAGCAAGCAAGCAATGTTTGCAATACAAAACTAGAGAGGACATTTGATAAGAGAAGCTTTTGTTTCAGCCCTCTCAGTTACTACAGGTGATGAAAGCACCACTGGTTAAAACAGAAATACCTAAGTCTGGTAGGGCTTTCCTAGTATCTAAAGCAGCAGAAATTACCTGCTAAAAATACAGAAGACCATAGTTTTTCTGAACATCTCAGGGCAGTACAGTTTTACTATCACCTAGGCTAGCTTTGAATTTGGTGAGCTTTCTTTTTAGGTATTTGTGGAACACAAGAGACCACTGTGAGGTACAGAAAACAGAGGAGAGTAAATATTGAATTCCATGCCAGACTACACATTCTGTAGGAGAGAGATTAAAGTGAGCCTGACTGTATCATGGGCAGTACCAACATACAGGTGTGCCACAATATCCAAAAAAAAAAAAAAAAAAAAAAAAAAAAAGAAAAGTGAAAAACTTCATACAAATATCTCACATGTCTAGAGAGACTGGTTTCACCAAGACTTCTGCCCAGCAGAAGCAGGGTCCCCAGGTCAGGCTGGCAGTTTGGATGGGTTTAGATACTGCCTCAGGGAATATGCTGCAAGCCAACACAACTGTAGAGACACCGCGCCCATGGGAGAGGACATGGCCATCTAATTTACTGTAACTCTCAACCAAGACTATTGCCTCATTCCATAGCCCTGGGATCAGCTCACAAATGAAGATCCCATTAAATTACTCTTTCCTCTGTTCCAGCACTCAAGCTTTCAGACTATTCTTTCTAGCTTTTTTCCTGACCTCTTCCTCTCCCCACCCCACAAAAACCACAGATCTCCTGCCATTGCTCTGTAACAACTCCCAAGGGTACAGGGATGAATACTGCAAAAGCACCATTTTCTCCCAGCCAAGAGGATGAAGAAATAAAGAGTTATTTCCAGTTAGTCTCCATATTTTGAGCAGAGTCTGCAAAATTGTTGCTACCTGACAAAGTTTTGGCAAAGACTTTTTTTTTTTAAATCCAAAACTCCAAGGATTGCTTAAAGTGAGATGTTAAAACTGAATGTTTTTATTCAGCCAAGGTTTGTCTTCCATCACTCTGGTGTCAGTCCCACACACTTATCCAGCATCCTGGTAGCTGGATAGTGCATGGGAGAAGATCATGACAAAGCAGTTTCATATTTTTCCTTGTCACTTCTATTCCTTTATTGCCAACTTAAGGTCATGCTTGGTTCAGTAAAACTCATCCAGGAGAAGACTCCCAAGTACTTCTTGGGAAGATGGGAAAGCAGTACAAAAAGCCACACAACAATAACTTTGATCCTCCACCACCAGTACTGATCCTTAGGACACAGGGACTTGGCTGCCTTCCTAAATGGGATGCTTTCTCTTAGCCAGACATGCCTGGCAGCAACACAACACAGGAATTCAAGGAAAATGCAATAGCTCGTTAAAAGCTGGGCCTTTTCAGGCCTTAGTTTTTATCTAGAGAACCAGATTCCCATGCTAGTGCTGCTTAATAACAGAAAAATTTGAGTTTTGAACACAAACCCACTCACCCCCCAAACATAAAATAGCACCACATTTTGCTACACTCTCCAAGAGAAAACCAACCCATACTACCCCAACAAAGTACTCCAAGAAGTGTTAAATACTCGCACAAGGGTTACTGCATCATGCCTAGTTCAAGGTACCAGCAGACAGCAGTGATTAACAGCAATACAAATCAATTCTGTAGAGAATAAGCCTCCCCACATCACTAACCCTGTCTGAGGAACATCCCCAGCAGTGCTGGGCTCTGGCCCTGTTTCCTCTCACCCCACAGGAGGGACCTTTCAATCAGGAATTACTTCACTGCCCAAATTCTTACAGCAGCCCAAGCCAGCTGGAAGAATACCACAAGCACAGCTGATATAAGAGCTCCATTAACAATCCCTTCAGCTCAGCCAAGAGGGAGAATTTCACTGCTGAAGCCAGAAGACACCAGTCTCACCCTGCTGTTACCAGTGCACCATGAAGAAAAGAGCTCCAGCTGGCATTGGTAACTCTGGAAATAGCAGCTAATGCACATTACAGTCAGTCACCCCTTATAGAGGCCCTTTGAAGAGGGAGTAGATCCATTTCAGCTATTCAAAGCAACATTCCCAGAAAGCACTGAAGTCTAGTGTGGGTCTGGCATTTGTTTCTGAGGTCTGCTCAAAGCCCAGACTCTGTATGAAATCAAAACACCAGGAAAAGGCCAAATCATTGCAGAGCAAGTCTTTACTTGAGAGCAGTTACCCAGAAACCACCCCCTGCATAACTCTGCTCAAATAGCAGTCAAAATGCAACTCACTGGTGACAGAGAGGTTTGGAGCAGCCACTCCTGCTCTGACTGCAGCTGCTGGGTAACACAGCAGCCCTGGAACAGCTGTGCCACCAAGAATAAAACATGATGAGTGTTACCACAGGGTGACTGCATTAGCAGGCAAGGCTCTAGAAAACATGCCTGCCTGCTGCCAAGGTGATCCTAACACTGTCACCTTTTCAGCCTCTCCCTAGGTATGCATCTGCTGCACCAGAGGATACATTTTGGATATATTCCACAGTTTCTCTTTTTCTGACATGGTCTCCTTTCAGCTCAGTTTAACTTCTGTTATTAAAGCTTCCACCACCACCATTCTCATCTCCCCAGTAACCACTTCAGGCACCCTTTACATCAGATGTCTTCCTCACCTGAGGTTCAAATCTGTGTCCCATGTCTCAGTATCCCAGCCACCATGTTTTTTCTCATTTAAACCCTTTCCCAGATGCAGCTCTGTATCTAGACACTACTCTTTTTTCTTTAGTTAAGCATATTTTAATGTGTATTTCATAGCATTCAGTCCTAAGGATCCCCTCCACGTTAAAACACAGCCTGCACAGACCTGCTCCTCCTCTCACTCAAGAGTTCATCTGATACCCATCATCTCCATCCACACATGTTCTTCAAAGAAAAGATCTCAGTACCAGTTAGCTCAAGCTTCCAAATTAGGAGATCCTGGTTGAGCCCCCAGCTGTGACTTCTGCCCAGCTATTCCCCTTCCTATTACAGTGTTGAGAGAACAGATTCAGGGCACTAACTTCTATCAAGCACACCAATAAGTCAACTAAATGACCAATAACCTCATTAACACACCAGTAGTATCTCATGGCTATTTATATCACTTTGCACACAGCTATGAAGCTACTAATCAAGTCTTATGAACCACACATGATGCTATTGAGTCACCCTTCCCTCCCACACCACTTAGCACTAAGATGCACATCTACCCCACTTTGCTCTGCCCTCCCACAACAATTCTTTCCAGCATAGACCTGATGTAGCATCCAGCAGGTTGTTCAAGGAGCATCACTTCAGCATTCCTGTGAGCTTGGGTCCTCAAGCTTCACTATCATTCAGACACCTGCAATCCTTCAGTCAGCTGATCTCACCTATGTCTCATTTTATACATTATTCTCTAATTTCAGGATCCACTTTTTCTGCCACATTTATGCGTCCCTTACCTCAGTCTCCTACCAAACAGCCAATCCACCCAGACTATTTCTTCCTCAGTTTTGCCACATCCATAATTAAGCCTGACAATTCTGATACCGTTACCTTGGTAATCTCAGCCTTACATGGTATTAGTGATAAAGTGCAGTTGGCCTTGAAAGGTTTTACCCTGCAAGAGCTGCTTCAGACACTCCATAATTATCTGGTTCCTCCTGGTTAGATATTGTTTACTTTACACACTCCAAGACAAATCATTCGATTCCAGCCTTAATTCCCATGCCCATTTACCTACCAGCACTTTCTTATCTTACACACAGACAGTTTGCATAACAGAGCAACATGTTTTGTACTTCCACAGCATCCCACTCTCACAGCTGCTTGATTCCAAGGCTTTGTCCTTGAAGTGCTCTTGGGAGAGTCTCCTGATACCTGCAAAGGAGTTCACGGATCACACAGCCTGGTTCTCCAGAGGGAGGTTGTGCCCACAGTGGGTTTCCTCTGTTAACAAACACCAGTGTCACAGAAAACGATTTGCATTTCTTTGTTCTTTAACTTAGATCCTATTCCCACATATCCTGCATTGAGGATGGCTATGCAGAAGTACAGAAGGCATAATCTTATGCACTTGCACAACATCTTCCCAGGGGGTCAACACTCTAAACAGTAGGGCAGGGCAGGAAAGATTATCCACTCTTTGGGGTTGGATTACATAACATACCCCTCTAGCATATAAGGGAGTTTTCTGTTACAACAGCAACACACACTGCATTTCTAGTGTAAGTGCAAACATCTGAGCTAGAATTACCCGTGGGAATTCTGCTCTTATTGCATCCCCAAGGCAGACAGCTGCAGCATCTGCTGATCTACAACTTTGTTATAACTTTAAAAAAAAAAATCCAGCCAACTACCTTCTGTTATGGTCTTTAGACAATATAGAACATGGCTCACAAATAACATTATTGATTTTTAAAAATAGGAATCAAAAGAAAATCTTGTGTTTCCAGGAATAAAATCACTCAAAGGCCTTTCTGTGTCATTTTTTCAAAATTAAAGTGCTGAAAGCCTCTCATCACACAACAATAACAATTTACATTAGTATCTTTCACAAGCAGGTAGTGCTAGGAATATTACAGAGAAGAGCATTGCCATGAGTCAATACTACAATCAAATTATGCTACTGTACGTGGACTGGCACCCACATGATCAAACAGCAGATGTGAAAAGGGCACCACCCGCAAAGGGATTTGTGTTTTTAAGAAGCCAGGCAAAACACAGAACACCTCAGTCATACATTGCTCTACTACTTCAAACATTTAAGGTAGTGTATAACTGCAGAAACATTGCAGAACGGCCCAGTCTATAAGTACAGAACACAAAGAGAGATTTGCTTGGCATATGTGTACTCACACGCAGAGAAAAGACAACCAGGAGAATGCCTTCACTTAACCAGGGAACAGCAGGATACACAACCTGATCTTAAGAAAGCAGGTTACTTTCCACAGGCTCTTTTTCACTGAAGTACCTTAGGGGCACATAGAGAGTAAGGAGATGCCCTAAGCCACCACGTTAGACCTTATGGAAGTTTTTCCTGTGGTAACCAGGGCAGCAAAACTTGCCTGAACACGCCCTTTTAACTTAAGATGGCAACAGGAGTCTCATTCCTTCGGCAATTACATTACATGCTCAGACAGGGAACAAGGATACAGGACACAGGTAAAGAAGCAACTAAAATCAGCACATAAGCCAGCATAGAAAAACCTCTAAAGCACTCACCAAAACTTCAGGTTCTTTCTCAAGTAAGCAAAGCTTTAAGAACTGTAACCTTTAAAGCAACAGACTAACAGAGAAAAGAACCCCCCATTAAATACTACAAAACTAAACTCTTCTTTCTCTTAGTGTTACTTCCCCCAAGTTTTTATTCACATTCGGCCACAGCTAAGCTGGTATTTGTACTCACAGCTTATCCAGATTGTAATTAAGTAAGAAGCCATATCAGTGGCTCCCATCAGCACTACCTTATTGTAAGCAGCTGCAGTGTGGTGGACCTTTACAGACAGAAATCTCCACAGGAGTTTTACATGGGTGACTCCTTCTGCAAGGTCAGCTCATCATCACCCAGCACAACAGCAGCAGTAGTGCAGCTCCTTTGGGATGCTTAGTGATTCCGTGATCTTAGAGGTCTTTTCCAAACTAAATGATTCTTTGATTAGTGCCTTATGCCTTGCTCTGCTGCAGGTGATCTCTACAGCTGAAGCTAAATGCCTACAAATCACTCTTTAATTACAAACCATGTTGATTACAATTAGTTGTCTGGCTTCTAGGAATTTATAAAAATGACCTGCTTAAGAAGCTACTAGTAAGTCTAATGTGCAAAACCATTGGAAAGTAATAGGGTGCAATAATACCTTTCTGTACACAGCAATTGGCTTTTGCCTCAGTTTTTCGTGGTGAAATTTCCCCAGGTGAAATTTGAGAACAGCTTAATGGAAGCAACTGTTGCAGTGAGAGATGGAAGGTGATGCATGTGCTGAACATAGGAGTTACCTCTTTGAGAGAAAGGGCCACAGAGAGATCTTAAACGATAATGGACAACGATAGTGCCTATTTTCTGAAATACACAGGATGAATGGAAATTAATTGTGGGAGAGAAGTGTAAGTCGCTGATTACTAAGACCAGAGACAGAGATTTGCTGGATTACTGCCCCACCTGCCCAAGCAGCCGTGTGTATATTTTGTTCATACTAAGTCATTGTGCAGCTCGGCACATGCTCTTTGGAGAAGAGGAGGCTCAGGGGGGACCTCGCTGCTCTTCACAAACCCTGACTGGAGCTTGTGATGAGGCACAGGCTGGTCTCTTCTACCCTGCCTACAGTGAGAGGGACGGAGGAAATGACCTCAAGATGGGACAGTGGAGATTCAGATTAAATAAAAGAATTATTTTTTTTCACTGTTCGAGTGATCAGGCACTGGAATTGGTCACCCAAGTGGTGGAGTTGCCATCCTTGGAGGTTTTCAAATGGCCTCTGTAAATGGCGCTGGGTGATACGGTTCAGTGGCTTACAGGCAACAGTGGTGGCGCTGGGCTGGCGGGTGGACTGGATAAACTTTAAGGTCTCGTGCAATACTGATAATTCCACAATGATTGCCCGATTCCCTGACTCCAAGCGCTGGCGTTCGCGGCCAGGCCGCGTTTCCATGGCGACGGGCGCACCATAGAGGTGGCGCCGCACCAGAGAGGCTCGCGCGGCTGGGGGCGGGGATATGCAAATAAGGGACCCGAGTGCTCTCACACGCGATGGCTGCCGGGAGGTGCTGGCGGCTTCACTTGCCAGGACGCAAAATGGCCGCGGGGCGNAGGAGGCGCCGAGGCGGCGGGCGGGCTTCTCTCCCGCCTCGTCGCTGGCCCCGGTTTGTCTCTCTGCCTGTAGTGTGGTAGGGTGGCGGACCCCTCGTCCGCTCAGTAAGGTGCTTCGGGTAGAGTGGGAGAGACACTACCCCCCGGGGGGGGCGCCTCTGCGGAGTAGGAGGGTCCCCTCTTCCCTGCAGTGGTAGAGCCCTGGCGGATGCTTACATCTGTTATCGTGGACGATCCCACTGTGGGCCATGGGTGCCGCCGCTCCCTGGTGTCAGTGCCCGTGGGCGGGGGGCTCAGTCCTGGAGCCGCTGGGATCTGCCTCCCGGCGAGGAGGGGCGGCTCTGGCGCTGCCCTCTTCTCCCGGAGCGTACCGCGGGTCTCTGGTGTCTCTGTTACGCCTTCCCCTCACTGGCAGGCTTCATCCCACTGCCATGGAGCCCGCGGGAGTGCCCACCAGGGAAGGATGGCAGCGCCTTTGCCTGGCCACCCTTTCCTCTAGCAGGGTTGCCAGGCCTCCCCTCAGCGTGGAGGGTCCCTGCGGATGGGGCACAGGGGATGGCAGCGCTACTCGGGCATGTCCAAAGTCACGGTGTCCCCATGTCCAGCCTGGCTCCCTGTGCTCCTGTCCCGCCCAGGATGCCAGCGGCTGCACTCGGTGGCCCGGCAGTGGCGTGTGGCCCTGTGGCTGCAGCTGTGGCCGTGCGAGGGACCGTGGCCTGGGGAAGTTTGCATAGGTGAAGGGATTCTCTGTTCCAGGGAAGCTGTGTAGCAGGAGCTCCTGGTGGCTGCACTTGGCAGAATGGTGAAAATTGCTTCTCACCTGCAGTTTCCTGTTCAGTCTTAACAAAGAACAGACAGAATGTGTGCTGTAATTCCCTCTTGTAGCTCATTTGAAGTAAATCTTGGGGTTTGTTTTCAATGATGATTTCAAATTTACTTCCAGTTTTGTAATTTAAGGCCAGAGTTACCTGGTGTTAGTTCCCATCCTAGTGCTGTGAGGTCCATTATAGGATTAGAGCTTACATTGACAGCAAATGATCAGGAACAATTTTTTAAATACATCTAACACACTTCCTTTATACTGTGAAACAATGAGTTCTTCAGACATGGGATGTTGCGTGTTGTTAAGGTAAAAGCCTTGCCAAGTTTCAAGGCTATGAGATCTGCCCAGTTATCTCTATATTGACAAACCTTGTGTTCTTATTAGGGAATGAGATCTGATTGAACAAGATTGCTCAGCTGGAGCACAGCTCCATGGAAGCTACCAGCTGGTTCAAGGTATTAATTGTCTGTGTGGCAGTTGTGTTTGCCTGTATGAGCTCAGCAGGGGTGATGGAAGCACATGATTGCTTGTAATAAGAAGGGTATAACTTAAGCTCATGATGCACAGTCATTGGTGATTGTTGAATTGGTAAACAGTACTGGGAAATGCCCTCATAACCTCCTTCAGTCATGTTTCCAGGTGGTTTCAAAGTTTTCATTCTTCACCCATCAGATGCAAGGCTGCTGGGAGTCTGCTGTTGGGGTGTTTGTTCATGTTTCACACAGGACTGTGTTTAGTGTTCCCTCAAGAGTCCTTGTTACTAAGGGATTATCCAAGGGTGTTAAGAGGGTTTCAGGAGAGGTATGGAGTGGAAAAACTGAGAGCCTTGGATTATATTCATCTCTAAAAGGGTGCACAAGATCAAAGTTTAGTCAGAGAAGCCTAAATTTTGTGAAATGTGTATCTAGGAAGGAGCTTTCCTGGGATAAAAAGGAAATTTTGAGAGGTATTTTTTTTGTTTAAGTGGAGGCTCTTTTGGTTTCATTCATTCAGATAGCTCTGTGGAGGGATTTCTCATTTTACTGACAGAGTTCTGCTAGAATCCAGGTAGCTTCGTGGGGTGAGGATCCTCTGAGTTGTCTTGTGTTGTGGAGGTGTCCTGGGATACCATGTGTGGGAGGGAAGGAATGTGCAGAACCTGGTCTGTGCTCTCAAAATGGGCTCATCACTGATGGATAACCCTGACCAGCCAAAGACATCCATGACTGTCACTTGCAGGCTCTGGGAGGAGTTGGTGTGCCCAGCACCAGATGCTTTGCTGGGACAGGTCACAGGACATCAGTTCTTTCACAGGTGCAGCTCCAGCCCAGCTTCCCTGTGAGTGGGGCTGGACCACCAGCAGCCCAGTCCTGTCTGGCTGTGACAAATGTCTATAAATAGGGTTTTCTCTCAGGTGTTTTTTCCAGCTGCTGAGTGGATTTATTGTGTGGCAGTTTCAGACATACAGAGCTGGTTTAGCAAGCCCCTCAAAACCCAGAATATGCAGCAGAGGCAACGTAGTGGCAGCTCAAGCAAGCACAGACATATCCTGAAATATTATTTGGGATTCCAGCCTGCATTATCCACACAGGGGAGAATGAATACGACAGTCATCCCCATACTGCAGTCAGCTCTGCAGATGGCTGTTTCAGGTTGCTGAGTGGCAACTTCAGCACATAAAAATCATCTGGCCCTGCTTAAAAGGCTGTCTTGAGCCAAGATTCACATGTATGGCTTTGCTGCTGGCTCAGTACAAGTGGCTTCAGCTGTGGAAGGCTGGAGCTCAGCCTTGTTGTGAGGCCAAAGCATTGCCGAATCACCACGGGACGCGAGGACTCGTGCATCCAGCTGTGAGCTGGCTAGGAGCTTAGAGCACATGTGTGAGCCCCAAGCTGTGGTGTGTTCCAGACACAGCTGTATGCCAGCACTCTCAAACAAAAGCAGTGCTTTCCTGGTAGCCACTATTCCAGCATCCTCCTCAGGAAGATAAGATCTGTGGACGTCACTGGCAGGAGTCAGATGTCAAATGTGGAGGAGGAAGTTTCTCAAATAAAGACTCGTTGCTTTTTAATTTATGAGCTTGTTGCTTTATGACTGTGTTAGAGGTTCAGTGTGAATGAATGATAGCTATTCCCTCCTGCAGCTCCTTTTCCCATTACTTCTTAAAGCCTCATGTTGAAAAGTTCTGACATACTCCATGAATAATTCTCCATCCCCAGGAAAAGGTTATGAAAATACCAGTGTGGCAGTAACACAGTGCTTTGGATGTAGAAGTGAAATCTGCTTTTTACAGACAACTCTGATTTGTTTCTTTTTAACTGCACATTTGCAGATGAGAAGGGAAAAAATATCTATCAAATGACCTAATGACTATCCTAGCAAAAGTGACATCACTTGCAAATATCAGCTGGCTGGAGAGGTTGCACATCTGTGAGGGAGTGATGAGGGAGCAGAAAGAAAGGAAGTGGAACTTCATCCTTTTTAAACAGTGCTCTAGCATTTATATGACAAAATGAGGTGTCTCTGGAAATTTCAACAGCTGTGGTTTGTGCAACATGTGCTCAGTGAAGCACTTTTTGGATGGGGGCAGCATGAAGTGCAGCACTAAGACCAAGGCTTGCATGGGCTCTGCTTTCATACAGGTTTTGGATAGCAAAGGCAAGCCCAGGATAAGAATCACCCTAGCAGGTCACACTGTTGGTCTGTCTCTCCCCATATCCTGCCCCACGGTGGCAGCAGGAGATGCTGTGTAGGGGGAGGGCATGTGGGTCTGGGCACCATTTGTGGCCTTTCCACTTTTCCACCCCAGCCTGCACAGCTGGCTTGGGGCGGTTAGAGGGGATTTCCCTGCCTTGTTCCCTTTAGTAGCTGTTTGTGTACAGCTGAATTTATCTAATCCTTTGAAGCTGCTGCCCAGCTCTCTAATATCCTTTTGTAGCAAATGTCAGGTGTTTACTGCCTGTCAGGTAAAGAAATATTTTTGTGTGCTTTAAGCTGACTTCCGGCTTGTTACAGTGAGTGTTCCCAGTTCTTGTGTCCTGACAGTTCCATGAAGGGGCCCAGCTCTCTGGTGTCTTCATCTGCTCTTCAGTCACTCCTCTACAGAAGGCTTTTGGTGAGAGACAGAGGACTTACCTCTGGGACAGTTGCCTTAACTCCCTTCTTCTTAACCTTTGTCTTTACACATTGTGATTCCTTTCCAATTCTTGACCATACAAAATGAAATTTCCCCTTGAGGCTTGTCTGTCTTTAATTACATCTATAAAGGTTCATTGTCTGGCTGAATTCTCTTCCAAGTAGTGTCTTCCTTTTTTCTGTCCATGGGTTTTGGCCTGGCAGGGATGCAGAATGGTGTCTGAGCTCCACAAGGGCTCTGCAGTTGGATCCAGTTGAGGTCTAGTGCTTTGGCTGGGAGTGGAACCGAGGTGCAGTTTCAATCTAGTGATGTAATTGATTGGAACAAATGCTGTTCCTGCTCCTTCTGAACTAGTTATGAGGAATTCCTTGGCCTAGGCAGAGCAGATGGTTATTTTTGCTTTTCTAATCTTGTCTAGAAGTGGTCAGACTCATGGCTTCAGGGAAATGCTGAATGGGACTGGCGTTTCATCAGGTTTCATACCCAGACGTTTATTCTTCTGCTTGATTTCCTGCTTGGACTTGTTGATCTGGTGTTGCAAGCCCAAGAGGATGGTGTGGTGCGTAGGTTCGTATTTCTTATGTGTTCAATCTTATCCCACATTGCAAAGCCCCCGTGATGTATCTGAGTTGGGTGAGTGTAGACCCTGGAGAGCTGAAACAGGAGTGGCACACAGCCCTTTATCTTGCTTTTGACAGTGTCAACAACCTTGTTGTCACCCTTCGTGTGTGTGTGCTGTGAACTGGGCATGATGGCATGGGCTGGAGGAGGTGACTTGTACTGATTTAAGAAACCTTATGTCTCACATAAGTGCCTTGTGTTTTGTCTCGGGTGTGTAGAAACTGACGTGTGAGAGAGAGCTCAGCCTGAAAAGCACAAGAGAACATTTCTGGCCCCAGTTCCTGGCCATGAGCTCCAGTCAGTGCAGGGGTGAGGAGTCCTCCTCTCACACTCAGCCCCTTGTGAACATACAGCAACTTGTTCTGGTCTAAGGCTGCTGTGTCTGCGTGTTTATTTCTGTATATATTGCTGTCCAGCCAAAGCATCTTTATTTCAGACTATGGTCCCAAAACTTAGGCCACTCAAAGACAAGCTGGACAACTGCTAAGGCACTTCTGGTCACTTTTATTGCATAGTGGCAGCGCGTCTGCTGCAGTCGTGTTCTGGTCGTGTCTCTTCATGCCACAAAGCAGCAGCACTGCTCACCATAAATAACTCCTGTCTGAGCCAGCCCAGGTGCAGTAGCTATGTCTGCCTGGGGAAAGCATTGTGCACATGGGAGGTTACATCACAGCTCTTGTCATTTTTATTTGGGTAAAAATTTACATTAGTACCTAAAAATACCAGTGACTAGGTGTGTTTTCTGAAGGCTGCCTTGTTGTTTGCAGCTATCTAGCTTGATTCTTTGTGTGACCTTGCCTTTAAAGAGGTGGATTAATTGTCTGCTTGCTGGATAACAAAGAACATTACAGGGTAAAGGACAGGGCAGGCTACTCAGGAGGAGGCAGTCATACCCTCAGGAGCCCACGGCCTGGCTTCAGCTTAATGGAACAGCTGTAGTGCAGCAGACAGCTTCTAGTCTCTTAAATCCCTTCCAATCCACTTTGTAGCAGCTCCTCAAAACGACACGAATTCCAATCACTGCATACAAAGATTTACCAAATAACTTGATTCATCTTTTACTTAATTTAAGAAAATGAATGTGTTTTCATTTTATTTAATGTATTTTTTCTCTCCTGCAGGAGCAACAATGGATTGGCCCCCACAAAGATGTAGGTGTTGGGAGAAGATATCTCACCTGAAATGGAGGTGATCGAAGGAGCTGAACACTGACTGCACCACCATGGGGCTGCGACTGCTGGCTTGTCTTTTCCATTTGCCCACTGCAGTGATCTACGGGTCTCTGTCGCTCTTTGTTTCCATTTTGCACAACGTGTTTCTCCTGTACTACGTGGACACCTTTGTCTCTGTTTACAAGATTGATAAACTGTCCTTTTGGATAGGAGAGGTTAGTTTTTTTCCATCGGCTTCTGCGCTCTTTAAGTAAGAAACTCTGAAACTAAGACTGCTCCTTGCTAGAAATGTGAAAACTGTTAGTTATAACAGCAGAGTTCCCTTTTGGAGAGGGAGCCTTCCAAGTGCTAACTTGGGCTTTTCAGTTTTTCTCACTTACGTAAAAATAGAATAAGCTGGGACAGAAAGTGCAGAGACTTTCTTCTTAAGACTGTCTTTCCTCTGGGGATGTTGGGGTGTTTCACAGGCAGTGAAAACCACTGGCCTTACTGCCACTTGCCCCAAACAGGGACATCATACAGTGGTGATGGGGCAGGGAATGTGTGCTGGGACAGTTCCTGCTGGTGGCTCACCGTGCCAGCTCCCCGCTGCTTGCTTTGGTGACAGAATGGAGCTGTCCTGTGGTTTGTTTCACTGTCCTGTTTTCTTTCCTAGACAGTGTTTCTGATCTGGAACAGCCTCAATGACCCTCTGTTTGGCTGGCTGAGTGACCGAGTATTCCTTAGCACACAGCAGTAAGTGAAGTTCTGCTTTCAGAAGAGTCTGGGAAGTCGTTTAGTCTCTGGGGAAGATGATGTCAAATTGGCAGCTTTAAAATGATGGCGTGGGAATGGCTTATTTGGCCTGGAACTCATAAATACCTCCTTTTCATGCATCTTTGAAGTTCAGTGCTCATAAATGTTGTTTCAGTACTTGACTGTATAGAGAAAGTCACACACACCTATTGGGTGGATTTGACCCTAACCCTTAACAGTCATGAGTGGTGCAGAACCTAAAATATGGGCATCTAAAATCTCAAGCCCCTGCTGTATGAGCAAGCCTCTTAATGGGGTGTTAGAGAGTGTCTGTACATGGTTTGGGAGGTACAAGGGAAAAAAGTACAGTTATTTCCACATGGAATGCCTCAGACCAGTTGTTCCCAAACTCTATAACACTCTATAGAGTGTTCCAAACTCTCTATATAGAGGCAAGACAGCTCTGCATCGTTGGCCATTAGCATTTTTCATGTATTAATGTCAACATTTTTAATGAAAATCATGGTGTGGCTTCCTGCAAAGATCATTTACATTGCACAAAGTGCAGACAGTACAGCACTGTCAGGGAGATAAATGCTCTGGAGAAAAAATATCCCTTTTCTTTTTGGCCTTCTTAAACCCATATTTTCAGTGTATTCACTATTAGCTGAGAAGGTATCTGATGTGGGTGGTTGCTACTTGGGCAAAAGCTGTATTTGTGTCTATGTCACTTACATGACTTCCTTGAAGAGGAAGAATATGTGATCATGTAGAGTTTTGTCCAGGTATGTAAAATGTTTTTTTTTTCTTCTGTTGCAGGGCAGGAGCAGAGATTTCATCCCCTGAAGTAGTTCTGAAGAGGCTCAGAGCACTAAGCCACAATGGCCCCCTCTTTGCTATTTCTTTCCTGGCTTTCTGGGTTTCCTGGGCTCATCCTGGTTTGCAGTTCCTCCTTTGCCTTTGCATGTACGACAGCTTTCTCACCATGGTTGACCTCCATCACAACGCCTTGCTTGCAGACCTGGCTGTTTCAGCAAAAGACAGGACTAGCCTCAACTTCTACTGCTCCCTCTTCAGTGCCATAGGCTCCCTGTCTGTCTTCATGTCCTACGCAGTGTGGAACAAGGAGGACTTCTTTTCCTTTCGTATATTTTGCATCCTGCTGGCCCTCTGCTCCATTGTTGGTTTCACCCTGTCCACACAGCTGCTCCGCCAGCGGTTTCAAGCTCATGGGAAAGCAAAATGGGATCAGGAATCAACCCTCAAAGAGTAAGGGTCACTAATTCTCAGCAGGGACAAAGGCCTGGCATAGATCTGCAGCAAACTAAATGCGTGAGAAGATCCAGAATGAGGCAAAATTTGTTAATTATCTCTGGTTCTTGTCTATTGATACAGTTTTCAGGATCAGGTGTCACACTGGCTCCTCTGAAAATAGAACAAAACTGTCCTGTGTTAGCCTTAGTCCAAGCTGGAGGCAGAGACCTAACCTGCTATATGGCCATCCAGTGTTTGGAACATGAAATGAGTTCATGTGTAGAGCACCCAGTGAGGCCTGTGAGCGGTAAAATGTCAGAAGCAGCTTATGAAAGCATTCGTGCTTGAGCACAAGACCACATTGCTGCCCATGCCCTATGGAATTGGACAAGTGAATGTCTCTCCCTGTTACTCACTTCAGCTGCCTTATAGTGGCTGGTCTGTTGGTAGGCCACACCAAGCTGATTTTCCCTGTTCAGCTCCTTCCTTGGGCTGCCTCACTTGTCATCTCTTGTTATGAACTGCTGGCATTATGCTGTAGTAGCAGCAGATCCTGATGAGATCTGCCAGGTGAGCTAACTGCAGGGACCTGGAAGAGGAATGTATGTATAGTGGAATGGCTGATAGGAGAATGCATTTCTGGACAGAAAGGTGAATTTTGTGTTAAGAAGAGAGATGTTCTTTGGGAGACCTGTTGTCTGTGCTTCTTCATTGTTGTAGAAACCACTGTTTGATTGGTCCAGGAATACGAAAGGTTGGGATGGGAGCTGAGGAGAGACAGCTCTGCATCTACACGGGGAAAGCTGGGGACTTTGTCTTGGTGTGAGGGATTTATTTTTGCTTTTTATCCCTCCTTTTCCTTTAGGCTGTACATTGAGAAACTCTCCGTCCCCCAGGAGAAGAGGATCACCCTGGCAGAGTATCTCCAGCAGCTCTCCCGGCATCGCAACTTCCTCTGGTTTGTCTGCATGAATCTCGTCCAGGTAGGCAGAGAAGCGACATGCTGTGATTCAGAGGATGAGCACTGGCTCTGGCTCTTTGAGATGGATGATTCAGCAGTATGTGAGTTCCTGAGGAAGGGCAGAGATGTTCCCAGCACCCACTTGCTCTTGGAGCCTCCTGCACATATGGCTGGTTCAGCAGCTGGTAGCCACTCTCCCTGCTTGTGACCAAGAATACTTCCTGAGCAAGCTGTGGGGTGCTTCTTCCTCTCTCTGCAGTGTAGGCTGGGTTATGGGGGCTGACTGGGCTCTGTGCAGCCCATATGGGGTGCAGAAGCACAGGGCCTGGCTCACAGAGGGGATGAGTTTGGGAGTGCTGTTTGCTGGCGTGGCTGTCAGCACAGTCTCCTTTGCCTTTCCGTTTTCCTGAGGCTCACATCACTGTTCTTGCTGTCCAGCTGGATTCATCTCCCAGCTGGCTTTTACCATTTCTGTTCTTCATCCTCTTCAGTGATGACTACCAAATGCTGGCAGCCTGCCCAGCTTTGTGTGCTCCAGTCATGGCTCCCTGAGGATCCCTCAGTTCCCCTCAGGCAGGCTCTTGATGCTGGTCTGCATCTTTGTGTTCAAGCCTCACTGCCTGACCAATGTCCTCCTGCCGGCTGCCTCCTCCCTCCTGCCGTGCCACTGTCTCTCCCAGCCTCATGGTCACTGCTGTCGCCTGCTGGCCCTGTCTGCCCCAGCAGCGCTGTGCTGTACAGCCAGGTGATGGAGCTGACTTTGGGCACAAAGTGGGCATAGCTGATGGCATTGCAGCTTTGCAATCTCAGCCAGCAGTGTCAGAAATGTCACAGCCAAAGGTCTTGCTCTGCTGAAGTACTCCAGGCCTATCCTGCATGATCCTTTGGCATGGGGCTCCTAGGACAACAGAGCCCAGAGGGCTTTTGCCTTTTTCTTTTCTTTCTCACTGCTGTTCCTGCTGACCAGCTTGTCTGCATGCTGCCTTCACAGGTTTTTCACTGCCATTTTAACAGCAACTTCTTCCCTCTGTTCCTGGAGCACCTGCTGTCAGACCAGATCTCTGTCTCTACTGGATCCTTCCTGCTTGGTGAGTTTCAGGTGGGACTGGAGTGAGCAGCTGAGTTACACAGGACCTAGCCTGAGTCTGGGTTTGCCCTTCCCAAACTCCATCTGGGGAGAGGTGTGCTCATGTGCAGGACTCTGGACTGTAAGATTCATAGATGCATGCACCCCAAATGTTTCCTGGGCACCTCTAAGTTGTCCTTCCTGGGCACAGGAGTAACTTGGAGCCTTTTCTAGTAAGGACAAGCCTGGTGTGCTGGACACCAGACTCCAGAGAGGTATTGCCCTGAGCACTAGAGGCTGCAGGATGCAGTATTCCCAGGATGCAGCAGAGAACACAGCCCTGAATTTTATCCCTTTCCTTCTGCAGCATGCGGACCATTTCCAAGCTGCCACAGATGTGTGGGCATTGGTCCTAGAGTTACCCTGGGAGGGTTCTGTGCAGGCCAGGTCTGGTCAGGCAGTCCTGTCTCTCTCATTTCTGCTCCAGGCTGAGTTGTGGCCTCTGCATGACACTGGGCAAGTCTTTTCTTCCTTTCTGTCTATGAGGTTGATGGAAGAAGGTCTCCCTCTGTAGGAAAGTGTGTGCTGTGCCACAAAGCCATGGAATAAATCTGCTGCAGCCCTCTGTATATGTGGAGGAGCTACTCTTGTTGTCCTGCTGGCAATAGCCAACCTTGCTGTCTCTCTTGGTATCATGTCTGGGGGCATGGTGGAAAGTGAAACTCCATCAAGCTGTTTGTGCATCTGTCTCTCTGCTCAGGTGTTTCCTACATTGCCCCCCATCTCAACAACCTCTACTTCCTGTCGCTCTGCCGCCGCTGGGGCGTTTACGCTGTGGTGCGAGCACTCTTCTTCCTGAAGCTGGCTCTGAGTGTTGTCATGTTCTTGGCAGGACCTGATCAGGTGTATCTGCTGTGCATCTTCATTGCCAGGTAGGCAAGCACTTCCCCTGCCCTCTGCCTCCTGGGAAGCAAAATAAGTTGTCTCTGTTTTAAGAAGAGGAGTGGAAGGCAGGGAACAGGGGGCTGGGTCATACATAAGCCATGTGGTTTCCAGCTCTGACAGCACATGGGACAGGTCACTGCAGAATCCACAGGCTGTCCTGCTGCAGAGTGAGGGAGGCAGTGATAATCAGGAGGTCACAGACCAGCAGGACTGGTGGCAGCCTGCACCTGCCTTTGCCAGCTGCTGAGAGCTTCTCCTCCGCAGCCCTCAGTGTGTGCTGCAGCTGCCTTTGAGCCACGTGCCTGGTGTGTCCTGTCCCTAGGCCTGTCTGTGTGGCAGGTCAGGACTGATCTGAGGTGTCACTGCAGGGTACAAAGTCTTACTGATGTTGGTGTTCCGCTCCTGTAACCAGGGCTTCTGAAATTCTTATTTCTAGTGTGGGGAAACCTTTTTCACTCTTGCCATTTTTTCTGATCTGTCTTGTTTTCCTGTCATTTGATAGTCCTATTCAGTGCTTTGCCTGTTGTTCTGCAGCAACCGCGTGTTCACAGAAGGGACCTGTAAGTTACTCAACCTGGTGGTCACTGATTTGGTGGACGAGGATCTAGTCCTGAACCGTAGGAAGCAGGCAGCCTCAGCCCTCCTCTTTGGGATGGTGGCTCTGGTCACCAAACCGGGCCAGACCTTCGCCCCTCTGATTGGCACCTGGCTGCTCTGTGCGTACACAGGTAAGGATGCTCATGGGGAAGGAAGTAGAGCAGGACAGGGCAGACCTGTGAGTTCAGTGTCTGGCACCTTGTGCTGTGCCCTTGTGGGTGCAGAGGGCTGTTCAGTTGCTAACCTGTGCCTGGTCTCTGCATCTCCATGGCTGGTCACTCAAAGAGAATGGACAAAGATCCATCCTCACTGCCCCATTCTCACAAACTCTTCTCTGACACCAGGCTACGACATCTTCCAGCGCAACCCCCTGAACAACGTGGTGAGTGCCCAGCCGAAGCTGGAGTCTGCTGCGGCCTTGGAGCCAACTCTTCGCCAGGGCTGCTTTTACCTCCTCGTCTTTGTGCCCATCACGTGTGCCCTGCTGCAGCTCCTCAGCTGGTCACAGTTCAGCCTGCGTGGGAAGCGGCTGCAGGTGGTGAAGGCTCAGCGGCAGAGCCTGACACAAGGCCAAGCATCAGAGGTCAAAACAATCTAAGGGTGCTTGAGCCCCCAGGATGCTGCTGGTTCCAGGCTGGTGCTGGAGGGCAGGTGAAGGGCAGGGATGGTGGGCTGAGAGAGCCTCATGTTCATGGTTCAGCTGTGAAATGCTGTGATGCCAACGTTTGCTCATTCCAGGTGGTTGTCACTGGGGAAGGCAGAGAGGTTCAGCATGTGAGTGGCCTGAGATTGCTTGATCTCAGGAGCCAAGAACATTTTATCCCAGCCTGTCCCAGGGAGCAGAGCTGCTCATCTCAGCAAAGAGATGCTGAGTTGCAGGTGCTAGAAGCAGACACATCCCTAGTGCACTTCTCTGCACTGGGCATGGCTCTGGGGAGCCACAGCCTCTCCAGCTGAGCTGGAGGAGACTGCACAGGGAGTCCTTCCTCGCTAGAGTGTTTCAGCCTCGGGGAATGGAGTGGGAGGCTCCCGAGGGACCAAGTGACCAAGGGAGTGATTGCCAAACAGGAGCAGGGATGACAGGACTTTGAAGGACTTTCCCAGTAACTGGTACAATCCTCCCACTTGCAGTGCTGTGGTTCTTGGACCAAATCCACTAAAGCATTTGTTGTTCCCAGGACAATATCCCGCACAGCCAGGATCTGCTGGCTGTGCTGTTTTATGCTGAGGTTCCCTTCTCTGTGGCCTTGTAGAGGGAGTTGTTGCAGGGCTCAAACTGAGTTCAGAGCTTTGAGCTGTATCATTTCATTGGGCATCCCACTGCATGTATTTATCCTCATTTCCTCTCCACAGCCCCTTCTACTCAGTGCTGTCACACAGCTGTACCATGAGCCCCCTCTCATTCTGGGTAAGGTCAGGGAACCAACCCCTAATCCAGCTGCTGGAAGTGCCTCCCTGCCCAGGGCAATCCCAGGTGACCTGGTGAGGCAGCCTGGTGCCCTCCCCTCTTGCAGGAGAGCACAGCCTGAAGGAGACACCAGGTCTTGTTTTTGTGCCTTCGATTCATCTTTGGAGCCTGTCTGACACAGTACTGGGCAGTCACAGGGTTGGGATTTTGCCCCTGTGGGGAGGGGCAGACACCTCAGCTCTTCTGCGCTTGAAACAGTGCCCGAGTTAGATCATCTCACCTGCTGAGAGCAGGTCAGAGAGCTGCTGAGAGCTGCTGAGCCAGGGACCCAAGGAGAGCAGGTGCTTTGGTCTCCCTGGTTTTGGCTGAGAGCAGATGGACAGGTAATCACCAAAGGGGTCCCTGAGGCAAGGGAGTGACTCCTCAGTCCCTGTGATGTGTTTGGGGGCAGGCAGAACAGATGTGCCAAAGCCTGTGCCTGCCTGCTGCCGGAGGGGGGGCTTGCCAGGCAGTGTTTGAAGCTGTTGCACGTTGAGGGATGTTCTTTGTTTAGTGCCAGGTTCCCTCTGGGCTCTCAGCCCACCAGCCTGCCATCTTGCCTCAGGACATGGCTGCCTTCTGTCTTGGACCAAGACATTCCTGCCATGAGGCTGCTGTAGTTCTTACTGGTTCAATCATAAGTTATTTGTGCAACTTCTAACCAAGTTTGAGAATGATTCTCCATTTCATAAATTAAAGATGATCTTTTTCTGAATTGCTTGATTTTTTTCTAGCCAGTGGCTCTAGCCTGGCTGGGTGGGTGTGGTGCTGTGGGGACACAGCTGTGGCTGGGTGGAGACAAGGGAACAGCTCCTTCTCCACAAAACTGCACTGAGGCTCAGCTGTTTCTGCAGAGGGCAGAGGGCATCGTCTGCCTTTGAAGGGATGTGTCGCTTACCCCTGGTCCTTTGGAAGGGCCCAGAGTTAGGTCTGTCCTGTTCTTACACCAGGGGCTGCTGGGGACAAAATGGGACAGCCATAGGACTGGGCACTGTGCCCCCTTCCCAGGGCCCATCCTGTGAGCACTAACTGTACTTATTGCTCTCTCTGCTGGGCTGGCACCAGCTCTTCTCACAACAGCAGTGGAATTACCCTTGCTCAGCCCAGGCTGCCCTTTTCCAGCCTTTCACCTGTCTGCAGTGACAGAACACTCAGGGATAACGCCTGTAAAGGAGAGTAGACATGGACAGCCCAGGAATCTCCTCCCACAAAAGCCAGACCAGCAATGCAATCCTGGACCAAAGATGGTGTCTCCTTGCAATCTGGCCAGCAACAATTCTGCACAGGCAAGAGAACAAAAGTTGCCTCCTTAAAATTGCAAATGTGGGCAGAGGAGGCCAGGAGGCTTGAGTGTTGTATATGAATGACTTTATTTAAGTATGCTGGGCACCACCAGGCAACATGGTTTGGACAGTGTGCGAGGGAACAGTCAGGCAGACCAAACGAACGCTAGATTGGAGACAGCACCATCCTGCCCAGTCACTGCAGGTTACAAAATCGAGCACTGCTGCTGCAAGGCCAGCGGAGGGGCTGGGGGATGGAGAGCACTGCCTGGGGCACGCAGTAATGGAACCGAGAGGAATTTGCTGGAATTCCCCTCTGTGTGCTGCAGCAAACCAGCAAGAACAGAACCAGTTTCCCAGCAGAAGGCTGAGCATTGATGGCTGTTTTGTGACGGGTTCTTGCTTAAAAAACAGTCTGCTCTGATAGGGTGAGGGGAACAAGCAGCCTAGCCTCAGCTGGGAGAGACCACCCTACCCACCTGCCTACAGCCTCTCCAAACCCATGGGTGAGCCCCAAGAACATGGTTCCTGCAGCGGCAACTGGCTGCTGCTTACATTCATCTCAGCTGGGGCAGTGCACTGGCCTTTCCCTCACCTCTGTGGCAATCCTCCAGCTCTTACCCCATCTCTGCACCTGAGAGTGACCCCAAGGTGATGTGCGGCAATGATCAGAAAAGAGAGAAACGGAGGAACTGCCACCAAGCTGTCCAGCCCCATTGCTACTGCCATGTTCTGCAGAAAACTAATGGGAAAAGAAGAGCACCAAATAATGCACAAGTAAAACTGAACAGTAGCATGCCCCAACACAAGCAGGTCTGCAGGCTGCCCAGGGTTGTTAAGAGCAGTACAAGCAAAGCAGCCACCAGGTGAGCAGAAAGGCACTGCAGTGCAGAGGAACACAGCCAGCAGGACAGCTTCCTGCTCACACACGTGCCACTCACACCAACCTCCCGGCGTGCTCTACTGTCCTCTCCCCTGGTGCATTCCCAGTGACCGGCGAGTCCCTGCGGAGCAGGGATGGGGTGATGGTGCAGGGCTGGCCTTTCTGCTAAGCGTGGGTGCTGTGCGCAGTGTGAACATCGAGCAGCGGGCAGCTGGGCAACAGGTGTTCAAAGAAGACCCAAAGCATATCTCCCAGGTGCTGTGGTCAGTATTTGAGAGATCCTCAGACATTTCAATAAATAAAACAATTCTTACATTACAATGCACCTTCCCAATTATTATTTTGCCCCAGAATGGATAAAGTACACAAGAGTTATGCCTGGCTGTGAATACATGCTCCCTTTGCCCTGACATGGCAGGAAGGAGGGAAACAGCCTCGACTCTTACAAAGAACACGAGAAGTCAGCACTGTAAATCTTGGCAGGTTGAGGGGGAACACACAAGTGCCTTCATGCCCATTCCGGGGTACTTGCTTCCAGAGGAGAAAAGGTATTTAAAACAAGGTACGAGAGAGTAACCGTCTAGTACAATGATAGCTGATTAGATTTGCTTTGTTCTACTCCATGCAATACAAACTAAGTCCTATCGCCAACTTCTCCAGCTGTGGTGCAGACCCCACATCAGGCTAAGAAGTTACACACTCATACACACACTCACACACCAAAACAGTGGGGGCAAATGGACTTAACTGTTGAGAATGTGCTTTCTCTTAATAAAAAATATATTAAAAAAACAACTTCAAAAACCTACTGATGGTGAAGACACTGCTGAAGAAGGAAGTAGCTATGGGGCCTCAGCTATGCATTTCCAGACAATCCAGGCATTGCAGTCAGGCTGACAAAAGCCTGCACGAGCAGTCTGCAGTGGTTGGCTCCCTTCTGGCTTGCCAGGCAGTTTCTATAAGCTGTTCCCTTTGTTTTTGCTTATTTGTTTGACAATGACAGATGTGACTGTGATACAGAAAATAAGGGACTGAAATGAAAAAGGAATGGGCCATTCCGGAGAAATGTAGATTGGTATTTTCTCCTTTCCATTAAAAAAACAAAACAAAAAAAAAGAAGTTAGTAGTACTAATACAACCCTCCTGCTGCTGTCGTCTTTGCTCAGTGACATTGGGGCATGCTGGCGCACACACACACACACAGGCAGCTCTCAGACACTCGGACTCAGAAAAGCGAGTTTAAGTGAGTCTTCGGAGGAGACTGAGGACAGGTCCCAGGGCTAGAAGGTTTTTCGGTGGATGGCACGAGCTCCATCTTCTTCATATTCCTTTTTCGAAACCCACATTTTCTTAAAGGTGTCCAGAGAGGCCAGGATAGAGCCACTATGGAGAGACAGGCATGTTACGGGTTAAAGGAAAATGCTGGGGGCATTCTCATAGTATCTCTGCAGAGATGGGCTGTTTCTATCATGACAGTTCCTCATGACAGAAAGGTGCCCAGGCTCAGTTACCCACGACAGACACACTCTCTGGACAGCCACTCCCTCTCCCACTATCCTCAAATGTGCCAGTGCTACAGAGCCTGGCACCACCTGCCCCCTCCCACACAACCTGGTGACTGCCGCTTCAAGAACAAGCCAAGCATTGCCCAGCTGAGCAACACAACCCGCCTAACACACAGCACCAGTTGGGATAACAACATGAGAGCTACTGAGCTGTGTCTTCCCCAGCCCAATCCCACTGCAAAGTGTGCTGCTGTGCAGCACATACATACCCAATCCATGTGGAATACAATCTCTCCTGAGGAGCTGATATCTGGAAGATAGAGAGAATCAGTCTGTGCCTTCCCAAGCTCCAGTCTGCTCCTCCTAGCACACTGCCCACACTTCACTCCAGCTAGCACCTGACACAGATGTGATCTCTCCCAACAGAAAGACACCTGGCAGTCCCCCCAAAACAGCCACTCTGGTCCAGAATCCTGGACAGGGGTCATGTCAGAGGAGCCACCTTCTCAGTGATGAAACCAAACTGATTTTCATCACAACAGCAAATGCTGTTGGGCATGTGAGTGTCTCAGGAAAGGCATTTCTGATTTGAAGTAAATGGCAGCTGCAGTCTGAGCAACGTTCTTTCAAGGTCACAGAACAACACACTTGGTAAGTGACAAACACAAAAGAGATGGCTCTTACCCTTATTTTGACATCCTTCGGAGCTAGTTTCTTCACTTCGCTCAACAGCCTGTCACCAAAGCCTACACAAGACAGAAAATGTGCAGTGTGAGCACCTCAGTAAAATCCCAAGCTCCATCCACTAACAATAGACATGGCCTATGCAGTCCTATTCAAATACTCCATTCCACATCTTAGAGAGAGTCCAGTCTGGGGAGGCACAGAACACAGACAATGACATAACAGATTTTGTCTCACTTAGAGCTCAAACACTGGCACAATGGGCTCTGTTCCTCAGCAGCAACCTGAGTCAAGAAAACAAGGTTTTTAGCTAGGACCTCCTCCTTCCCTAGGCATTCCTCCTGTGTCCAGCCCATTTGTACAGGGGGTTGAATGGGAAGACCAGAATCTGTTTGGAGATGTCAACCAGTGGATAACAGACTGATGGGTTCTGGCAGAGGGTATTTTTAGGTCAATGAGTACCAACTGAGCCCTGAGGGGGTGTGCTGAAACCTTTCTGCACACACATAGCTATACTCATGCAGGACTAGAACCACTGAACTCTCACATACCAGAGACCTAAAAAAACCTTAGAAGATGGAAGAGTCCTTTTTGGTATCTAGTCTCAGATACCATGAGCTACAGCAGCAGGAATAAACACAGCAATCCAGTCCTTCCACAGGCATTGATTGGAGGAAAACAGTAAAAGCCCTTCAAACTCAGAAAGTGATGTACGAGGGCAGGTGTCCTGCATACCCAGCAGGATATGACTAGGACTCAGAAAATTAGGAAGTAAATGCCCTCATAGAGCAGAATTTACACAGCCCTCACCCCAGAGGACAAACTGGGTGATCTGGGTGATCTTCCCAGTTTCACATGAGAAAGAAGCAAGACATCAGGTATGTCACAGCACACTGAAAGAGGAGAGGCAGGAACCTTTGAAAAGCGTGGAGCCTCCAGACAGCACAATGTTGGAGAACAGCGTTCGCCTCAGATCCATGTCTGACTTTTGAATGGCAAAAACGAGCACTTCATGAAGTCCTTCACATTCCTCCCCTATCAGGTCCGGCCGGAACAGGAGCTCTGGGGCTCGGAAACGGGCAGGGCCGATCTACAAGAGCAGAAGTTAGCACAGAGGGAAGAGAAGTGTGGCTTTGTTCATTACCTACAGATGGGCCTGCCTTTCTTAGGTGAAGCTTCAGAGTAATGAAGTTTCCTGGACATTCATGCTGCATCACTAGATCCTGAGTGAATGCCAGTTTGGACTACAACTCCTACAAAGGGCACCACTTCCAATTTGCAGATGAAAGAGATGAAGAAACTAGCTCAGCCCCATACAGCAGGTCTGGCATAAAGAGAGCAAATCCAGCCCTGGTACTGGAGGTAAACCCTGTATTTCCTCTCTTTCGACCATTCTATAGTGGGCTCAGTCTTCTAAGGAGAATTCCTAACTCTTCAAATCAACTGTTAATGCACAGGAGACAATTCTAGGCAGGACAAAAGGCACATATAAAACCATTGATGGATTTAGTCATCTGACACCTACCCATACTCCATACCTGATCTGCATAAAATTTGCTAGATCAGAGCCTGCTTTCAAACAGCCCTGAGTTCCAATTGTCATGCTGCATCCTTACCCAGGCCTTCTAGCAGAAGTTGTGAGGTTTCTAGTAAAGTTTTCTTTCCTTAAAAATTCTAGTGCCCACTCAACAGCCTAGGATGAGTTATGGTCTTTTAAAATTATCCCCTCCCACCTAACGCCACATTAAATTTCCCATCACTGGGGAGCTTTTCTGGAAACCCTGTGCCTCACATGAGGAATTCTCCAAGAGTGGTCCTTACAAACCTCAATAGTGCTTCCATCTGGCAGGTAGTACTGAGCCTTCTCAGTCTCCAGAGTCTCATCCTTCTGGGGGTTTATTGACAGGTAGCAGGCACGCTGGAGAGGAAACAGAGTCAGAGAGAGGGAGATGAGACACATAAACCCAAATGCCTCTCATAAAACGTTTTTCTTGCTAATAATCAAAATCCATGTATCCCTTTGGGGAGACTGATTTCAATAGTATTATATGTGCTGGAGAAAAGACCTTTAAGGCTCACAGCAGGTAAACTACCTAGCAATGGAGGAAAATCCATGGCAGCTAGGGATCCCACGTGTGATCCCTAGCTGCCATGGATTTTACTCCATGAAGGGAAACAAATACTACTGAAAGGTATCATCAGACCGTGAAAAATTGCAGCACAGGTAAATGTAAAACTGACTCCAAACCACTAGCCCATCTTCACCTCCATGTTAACAGCCTCTCAAAAGGGATTAATGTGATTTTGACTATAACTCTCTCAGAATATGGGACAGCTGAGGTTGCAAATGACCTCTGGAGGTCATCTTGTCCACACAGAGTCCCCTAAAGCAGGCTCTCCAGGACCACGTCCAGGCGATATTACCAAGGATGGAGACTCCACAACCCTCTAGACAAACTGTGACAGCACTTGGTCACCCTCATGCTAAAGAAAGTTTATGTTCAGACAGAACCTCCCATGCTTCAGTTTGTGCATCTTGTCCTGTCACTGGACATCACTGAAATGAGTCTGGCTCTTCAGACACTTATATACATTAACAAGATTCTCCCCAAACATTTCTTGTGGGTCAACAGTCCAAGTTCTCCTTGCCTTGAGTGCCTTTATCATCTTAGTGGCCCTGGACTCCCTCACGAAGATAATGGATTTAGGTGCAGAGCTAGGTAGGCTGGAACTTCCCACCAGATTTCACAAGCCACAACTTCCCTTGAGGAGAAATCCCCTCTTGGACAAACACAGAAACAAGGCAGAGCATCACCTCCTTGATGGTCTTGACAATCTCAAACTCAGAGGTTGTGTGGAAGTCATAGCCTTCCTTCCGGAGATAGAGACGCAGGAAGCGGGAGACATCCCGGCCAGCGATGTCGATCCGCATGATGGAGTGAGGCATGGCAAAGCCTTCATAGATGGGAACTGCGTGGGTGACGCCATCCCCAGAGTCCAGCACCACTCCTGTGGTCCTGCCGGTCGCGTAGCTACCAAAGGGACAAAGGCTCAAGTCAGAACAAGCAACTCAAAGTGAGCCCAGGCAAGCAGCTCATCCATGCTCAACTCAAGAAGCAAAGATTTCACACAAACAGGGCCTAAAAAACCCTCAAAACACAAGTTCTGTTTGCAGTTCAGCAAATTTCCTGTAAACTCTTTATTACACAAATTGAGTTTCAGTTCTTGCATGAAAAGGGGGGGAAGACATCAGTGAGGTCTCCTACAGCTTTTTTTTGAAGAATAGATTTCATGGCAACATTCCACAAACACAAATCAAAGACGAAAGACACTTACAGGCTAAGCACAGCTTGCATGGAGATGAATAGTGCTGGCACATTGAAGGTCTCAAAAAACACCTCAGCAGCACGCTCTCTGTTCTTGCGTGGGTTTAGGGGTGCTTCTGTCAGCAGCACAGGATGCTGGGAAAGAGAAGAAGGAGCTGTCCTGCAGTAATCAGGAGGTAGTAGGGATGTGTTCCTAAACATTTCTGCTTATTTATTCACTTTAGGAACCACTGGTGCAAGAGGACAGGTACAAAGGAGTAATTTCAGCTGGGCTGTATTAGACTGAATAATCTCTATTAGGTTGGACGACCAGCAGGGTTCTGGTCTAGTTATAAAGAAGTGTTAGGAAATATACTCTGTGAGTAACTCTGACCTATGAACGATAAGTAGGATGACTCTCAGTGACAAAAAATCAGCCAGATGAGCCAAAATATGCACCCTAAGAAAGGGTGAAGGCATGTGGTCTTTTAGCACAGGCAGACATAAATATTCCTACTCCACAACTTAGACTGCTCTCAGACATTTAATAATTTTTTGGTCCAATCCTTCCAGACCACAGGACTGTGGTTTTCTCCTTCCTCACTTCAAATTATGTCACTGCTGAGTGGATATGCCTGATGTGCAGGCAGAACAGGAAAAGCCAGAAACACTTGGCTAGAGTAGAATCGTTAGAGAGAGTGTGAATAGCAAATATGAAAGGCAGATTTTCAGTTAGGCCAGACCATCAGATGTGGAGAAGAATTCTGCTTGGACACTTCTTGTGCAGTATCTCCTGAGAGGTGAAAGAACCTAATTTAGCAACAGACACACATTCAGAAAGAAGGCCAAAGGAAAAGTCCCAAATCTTTCCAAGTTCCAAGGCTTCTGGTGTTACACACGCACTGAATGACGCCTGTGGCTTTACATAACGTGGTCTCTCACCTCTTCTGAGAAAGTCTGGAGCTGGTCTTTAGAATACACATACTGCCAGATGCGCTCCATGTCATTCCAGTCCTTCACTATGCCATGCTCCATCGGGTATCGGATTGCAAGAAGACCTCTGTGCTCCTGAGCAAAGAGGAAGAACAAGAGAACATCAGAGCTTCCAACAGTCACACTTCTGAGCACTGTGACTGTGACTTACTGTCAGACTCCCCTTCAGTTTTGATTCCACTAAAAGATATCTTATCTATAGCATACAGGGCAAAACCTGAACATTCATCACAAACATCTCTCCCAGAGAAGCCAAGACTAGACAAGGCCTTTTCATACCAAGCAGGAATGTCTACATCTGACATTTGCAGAGCATATTCCATCATAACACTTTTAAAGTCAATATACAGACACCTATCATATGGTACCTTTGAAGTACCAGCTCAGTCATGATATAAAACATAATAAGATGTTACTGGGGAATGAAATTTGAAGGGCTCACAAGAAATAAGACCACACAACTGACTACATGCTGACAGAAGCAGGACTGTGGAGAGAAGCTTCCTGCCCACAGCAGGGAGTTATACAGCAATTGAGTAGGGTCTGTTTCTAAAGTTCCCAGTCAAAAGTATGTAACCATATAGAGCTAGAAGTAGCCTAAAAAGAAAAGAGGTATCAAAGGCCTTGGGAACTAGGTCTGTGGTCAACAGATTGGCACAAGAACTTCAATAAGCTTCCTACTCCACCTTGGACACACATACAAGTGACAATCTGTTCCACTCTTCAGACATACATGATACCAAAGAACCACAGCCCAGCTGCCACATACCCGCCTTACAGCAGCACACTGAGATATATGGACAAGTGCAGTGTACAGGTGTTCTTACCTCTGCCTTTGGACCAATGAAAATGTCCCCTTCTAAAGCACCAGCCATAACACGAACGTGCTTTGGTCTGCCCACACTAGAAGAGAGACAAGAGAGTAAATGCTTCTACAAAGAGCTCAGATGCACCCAAGGATTGCATACTTTGTGTTTCTCTCTGTTCTAACCAGAACTTTCTCAGTGGGTGAGTCTGGGGGCACTACCAGGTGCAGACAGATCCAGGTTTGCTCTGAGCAAATCTCAGAAGTCAGAGGTGAAGGGGACAGATTGTAGACAGTTCTGAACTGGCTGGACATAAACCAGCTGAATCTGGCCATATTTTCACTAATTACTCAGGACTCACCTGTTTCAACAGTGCCTGGGATGAACATGGCTAGACTGAGCAATTGTCTGAGGTGTTGGATCCATATGTGCTGCCTGACCTCAGGCAGACTTCTCAGATTAGACATTTGTGTCCCATACCCCACCATCTCATACAGAACATACTGCTCAGAACACAAAACTACTCACTAAAAACCCACCATACTGAAAATAAAAGCTAGTGACTATTCAGAGTTCCTGTTCCAGCAGTTTTCATCCTGGAAAAGCTCTTAGAAAACTTACAAAAAAGTCTGGCAGGAATCAAGACATCATACCACACACAAAAAAAATACAGAGGTCTTCACACTTCTTATGCCAAATTCTACTTTTTCCAGGTTCTTTTCCTCATGTGTGCAGATTAAAGGATCCTACAGCTTTGGCTGTGTGTTGAGCCTGACAAAGTGACGTCATCTTTTATGATGTGTGTGTCTCCCCAAAAACCTCAAAATATTTAACAGTGGAGGTCTCATCTCCCTGATGCTTCTCTGCAGCAGGCAGAAAAGAGTAACTCATTTTTCCATTCATAAAACTTGGTAATTCTTCCCCTCTACATATCAAAGAATTGGTACACAGTACTAAGAAGTTACCAAGACCAGCAGAATACTTACTAGTTAGGGAAGCAGTATTTTGGTATTTGATCGCCCGCAAAACCTGCTTTAATCACACCTGAGCCCTGTGGAAGCAACAGACAAATATATGAGTTTATCACTCATTCCATCAGCTTCACAAGTTTTAGAGGAGTAGCAAAGTACATCAGGACTGCCAGATCCTCTCCTTTCTACTAGGAAAAAAGCTCTCCAGGGACAGACTCTCCAGGCTGCTTGGGGATGGGAAGTGCCAGCTTGGCTGTTGGAGGGAGTGACTGGCACCCTCTCTGGCAGTGACATCTCACAGGGTACAACCATCCCATGCATCCTGGTACTGCTCTGCACACACCCAAACAAACACTGCCCTGTACAAATGAGTATTTTTCTAGCCAGGGTTACTGTGAGGGGTGCAGGAGGCTAAATCCACACTCCACAGGTGTGTATCGATATTAGATAACCTTTGGGGGGAGGAGAACACTCCAGAAAGCCCAGCAAGAACAAATGAACTCTGTCAGCTACAGGAGGCACTGGAAGAATGAAGGCTACAGGCCTCTCAGAAGGAGATTTGGAAAAGATGGAGGGAGGGTGGATAAAGTCAGAGAAGAAAGTAGCAAAGAATTGTGAGAAAGAGACTGGAGAAGAAACTAGGGAAAAGATGATCATATGGTGAATGAACTAACTAACGCTAAGGAGGCAGAAGTGTGGTCAGAAAAGACACTGGAAACCAACCCAGACTGTGGCTGGGAAAGAACAAAGGTGCCTGTTACACTGCAAAGGGAAAGGCTGGGGGCAGGAAGCACAGCTGACAGGATAGAGCTTGCTTAGAAGAGCCAAAGAAGAGATGAGAGATGGCAGTCAGGAAGGCACAGATCCAAAGAGCCTTCTGCAACATTCAAAGCAGCAAACACAGAGCGGGTAAAACCAGCCCCAGCAAGGCCCTGGCAGGGAGTCAGTGCCGGGCATCTGGCCCCACAGCTCTCATTCCCTGTCCGGAAGCATCCTGGGAACACCAACATCAACTTGGATCTGTGCTGACTCCTTCCCCTCCTCCATTTCCTCTCCCTACACAAGGGAATGACATCTTGAAACAATGAGCAGCTTGCAGGAACACCCAAGTTTTGCTAAGGAGCGGATTTTCATAGGATCTCCTCAGATAAGCTGTTTCACTGGTAATCCCAGACTACCATGGGTGCAAGCTCTTCTGCAGAAAGAGGAGCAGTTCTGCTTAGCCCCAAGGTGGGAGCAAAGTCTGTGCGAGCTTGCACTGAAAGCTGTGACCTGTGAAGTGCCTGTTCACTCTCAAGGGCTCTGCAGTAGGAATACTCTAGTTTAGAGGCCAAAAAGATATTTTGGCTACCTCACCGCATTTTAAAATGAGTAACAACACAGCTCCTCCATAGCTTTCCACTTCTCACCACCTCTGCGTGGGTCAGCATCACCACTTTTGCTTCGAGGCAGGGGCCAGATGAGTTGCTCAGGGCTCTGACAGGCAAGCCCTGGCTGCAGTGGTTTCCGATGCTGCCTTCCCGGTGCCAGAGGTTACCAGCCAGAGCAGGCTCAGCAGAAAGGAATGTGGGGCGGCCCCAGCCTCTCCTGTTCACAGTCCAGTACTTTACTGCCAAGCTACTTCCATCAGCAGTTTCAGCGGGGATGTCAGGCTCTGCACAGAGTGTGTGCACACTACCACCAGAGCCGGGATACTCCTGCCTCTAAACCACCAAAGTCAGATTTGCCAGGACACATCTGTAGGAGAGGAGCAAACCAGACATAGCTATTTATAATGCATATGAAAGGCAGATTGCTTGAATCCTTGTCTCCTGATAAACACCTGCAGCCAGGCTGGCTCCAGGAGCACACCCAAGCTGCCAACTGGACAGGACTAACTACTTCCTTTCCGCACGAGGGACTCAGCTCCAGTTGCACCCCAAGGTCTGCACTAACTGATATCAGTGTGACAAAGTGGCGGGTGAAGTGTTAAAAAGACTTCCCTTGAGACAGACTCTCTTCTGGCTATTCCCTTCAAAGTGAAACAAGGAACAAACCAAAACCACTCTTTTGATTTTTCTTATCATAGCTTATAAACAACTCTCTACCTGGGAAAGAATACCATCCTCTGGCAAGTCTTGCAGAAAAATAATTGAATGAAATGCAGTAACACAATGTAATCACATTAGAATATTGCACTTAGTGAATATTTTGTTCAGGATAATGAGTGATCTTGTTGCTAGCACATTCTGTTGCGGGGAACTGGTTTCAGGAGAACAACAATGCTCTACTTTAACTTAGAGATTAAAACTTCCTTATGTCAGGCCAAAAATTGCCCAGTGTGTCCTGGTGAGATTCCCAGCAAATTATGTATTTTAAAATTTACATACTGAAGTTCAGAGTTAATCAAATGTGTTGGGAGTTCAGAACTCCAGCTTGGAGTCAAAGACAAATGACTGTTTTGAATGTGCCAGTGGGATGGGGCTTCAACAGAGCTGTGCTTCCAAGTGCCTGGGAATAAACCAAGAACAGCTGTTTGATATCTCTGCACTACAAAGACCTGACTGCACTGTCTGACCTATTCAATTTTCCTTGAAAACATTTTATTTCTTTGAAGATATGTGCACACTGAGTAAATCTGTTTATTAAAGACCAGTTTGAAATTCCTATGCAATGAGAGGAAAATGTTTACATTTTGAAATAACTCTGATTCAGAAGGTTTAAAGACCTGTTTTTTCATCTTTGTTTCAAATAAGCAAAAACACATGCATCTTCTCTTCTGTTACAAACTCTGATTTATTAAAACTTTTAAAAAGTTGACAAATTTATATACTTCCACCAGTAACTATCCTGGCTGGATTTTCATTCCATTTTATCTGGCAGGGGTTTCTTTTCTTCTTTTTTTTTTTTTTTTTTTTTTTTTTTTTTTTTTTTTTTTTTGTGGGGGGTTTTTTTTTTTTTTTTTTTTTTTTTTTTTTTTTTTTTTTTTTTATCTGAGCAAAAGAATAAAAGAAGAAAAACTACATACAAAATGTAAAGGTCAAGGAAGATAAATTCATTAAAAATTCTTGTGAGTGTCTTGAAGGAACTGAACATACCTCATCCCTGAACATACTTCATCTACTATCTCTGTAGCCAGTTGGTTATGGATTCATTCATTTTGATGCATTTAGGACTCAATTTTAAACGGAAATCACCAATCAATCTTCCATGTAGCACTTTCTATGGAGAGTGCACATTTCATATTGTTGTAAAACTGTTTTAGATGATACAGAATTTATAAGATCCAGAATAAACCAAAGACACAACAGCCCTTGCTGACAGCTCAGCTACATAAAATGCCACCACTGAGACTAAAAGGCAAACAAGAGATAATTCCGTGTTCCATGGAGGTCAAGGAATTTGCACTGACTTGGGCCACAGCTGGACTACTGACATGTGCATTATGCTCAACAGGGCTCCCAGACCATTCAGAGAGAGCTTGTTGGACTGCAGATGGGAATACAACTCTTTAAAATTATACAATGGAGAGTATAAAGTTGTGCTGAGGTACAGCTCCAACCTCCCACTGTACATTACAAAGCTCTCCCTGCTGAATACATACAGCTAAGAGCAATGTGTGGAAAGAGAAAAAACCTCTCTGTTAATTTTTTAGCTACAGAACTTGATGTCCTTTTGGAACACACTGAGATACTAGAGCAGGGCTGGGACTGGAGGGGTCTGGCTCTCACCAGCTCAGTATCTCACTTCCCCCTTCCCACACACAGCACATGTGAGGAAGGATAACATCCAGCCTTCAAAAGGTGCCTGCAGCTCTCTGCAGAAAAGCAGTAATGGAGCAGCAGTGGGAAGAGTGGTACCAGCCCTGTGCAGCTCCACTTCCCATCCTGCCTGAACTCCAAAGAGTAGCAAAAATGCAGTGTCACCACGAGGCTCCTTGGCCCAGAGCCTGCCAGCGTTCCAGGCAGATGCTGCAACAACTGCTCCATTCTACTTCTTGCACAGGGAGGGGAAGGGGGGAAGCTCGTTTATCGGAGAGGCAGGAACAAGAATCAGCTTTTATAAGACCAGCTGATAAAATGAAAAAAGACACAGAACCAGCTGCTGGCACGTGAGCCCTTCTTCAGGTCTGAGGCAGGGGTGGCAATCATTGCACTAAATAACAAAAGGACATGCTGAAACTAAATACAGGCTGCTGCTACATAAATAGCTCAATAAAGTGATCCCCACAGTGCCAGAACACCTAGAGATAACTTTAATGTTTAGCTAATCACTCAACAGCTCAGCAGGATCAGTGCTGATACAGGCATTCCGAAAAACAATCAACCGAATGCATTTTTAACATCTTCAATACAGAAAATACATGTTTTTCTCAACATAGTCAATTTTACTTGTTACTCTCATTTTCTGTTAGATGCTTTCCTTCAATGTCTAACCTAAAACTCTCTGCTGTAAGATTCAAGGGAAATAAACAAAGCCAAAACTGTACCAGAGAGCTCAAGCTGTAGAGAGGAATTTGGGATCCATAATAAAGAAAAAGTCAGAAGAATAACCACCTTTATCTGAGAACACCTACAATCAGTCACCTTATTGAGAGTTAAAGCAATAGGCTGAGAATTGTCAGGCCAGGAAACCCACTTCATATGGCAAAAAAATTCAGGAGAAATTAAGCTAGTGGAAGAATAATGGAGCACAGTACTGACCCTTCAAAACAACAGAATCTCAATCACTGGCGATAGAGGTCAGAAGGGAGGAGCATGGGTTTGTGACTCAGTACACTGAAGGAGGCCCCGTCCAAGACGCCCTCCCATTCCTTCCTGGATGGTGCTTCCCCCTGGGAGGGAAGCACGGATGGGGCAAACCAGAACTGGACCCAGAAGTACCTCAAAGAGGCACGGAATCACTGTCACTCATCTCCTGCAGAACTATTACAGGCACAGACTGAAGGTCTGCTTTGTGCTAATGAGCAGCATAAGCACATTGGAGCAGCCATCTGCAACACCACACTATGCTGATGCAACCCGTGCTGGGCACAGATCCTTCAGCAGTGGCATTCCAAGGCATGGGAATCCATGCCTTGGGAACGGCACAGCCTTGTTGTGACCACTGTGCTGGATGCACCGGAGGAGGGGCAATATAAGAGGTCTCTCGCTGGGCCTGTGAGGGGTGCCTGGCTGGAGAGCTCCATGTCCTGCACGGGCCGAGGGGAGTGCCAGCACCCCAGAGCCTGCTGGGGATCCATCCACGGCCTGCCAGGAGCACGCTGGAACCCGGGCCAAGGCCTGCCCCACAGCATGCCGGGAGTGCGGCCATGGCCTGGCCCAGCACCCCCATTGTCCCCCCGGCACAAAGAGGGGTGGGGCGGGGCCCGAGAAGCCCCGCCTGACTGACAGCGCCAGCTGCCAATGAGCGCAGGTGGTCTGGCGACAGTCCCGCCCCGCTCCGGCAGGTAGCAGTGGGCTATCCCGCTGACTGACAGCTGTCTCAGCCAATGGGGGCGCGCCGCCCCTCCCAACCAGAGGCAGCTCAGCGGCGGCGGGGGCTGCGCCCCCCGGCGCGGGGCAGCGGCCCCGCTGCGGGTGACTGCCAGTCG